>JANHFX010003961.1:53878-86931 GCA_027560015.1 Chloroceryle amazona
TATATTTAATCCTCTGCATTCTTTCTCTAAAGTAAGCACTTTCAATCTTTTAAATCCTCCTCCAATGGAACACTTTCCTCATCTCTAATCATTTAATCATCTGAATATGAATCTTCTTTCTTCATGTTCAGGAAGGGCTTTACTGTGAATCCTTGGACTTTGTGGTGCTATAAGCTATGCTGTCTGACTCTTCTTAAGTTAGCTATAAATCCTTCCTCCTCTGAAGAGCATGGCATTGTAGGCTGCATTTTCTAACATTAAGTTTTATCAAGGAAGGGGAACATTTAGGGCACTATAATGTCTAGAGGGCAATATCCAGAGCCAAAAAAGAATGCACAAAAATTAACTAACTGCAATTATAAACATTATTCATAGAGATAAAGCTGAATTCACTATTGCAGATTTTTCATAGTGAAGCTGTCTTTACGGAGGAGAAGCAACAGCATTTGTCCAGAGTAAGAGCCAGCTCTGTCTGGTACACTGAAGAGAATACATGCACATACAAAATAAGTACATAACTTGACTGCTCTAAGGTGGAGGCACCAGCATTAACTGTGTCATTGCAGATGTTAATCACAGCAACTTGCAAAAATGAAACACAATGCAAATGCTGTTACCTGATTAAAAAAAAAAATAAGTTCCTTCTAGAAACAGCTAAATAAGTTAGAATGACCACTCTATTACACAAGTTTAGATTCCATTTGCATTGTAACTAACAAGTTTATGCAAGTATTACTTGTCCACCTTCTGAAATGTTCCCATTTAATATTTGTAATTGTATACAGAAGATTTTATTATCTTTCCACTGTGATGTATATTCAGTGATAGTCAATTCCAACCTGGTTGATTGTACTAAAATTCCTGAAATAGCTCTGATTATAAAGTAGAAAGAACAGACTTTCTGAAATCAACTCACTGATGGTAAACATTTTTCAGCCTATCTAGTGGTACATGATCATAGCAAAATGATTTTACTTTTTTTTTGTCCTTGCATCATCTGTTTTTGCTGATTTGAACCCCAGCTGCCAGTTTAGTTTTGAAATGAATTTCACACATTAGATTGATACATGAAGTACAGTCATTGTTAGTGGGATCAGAATGCTCTCGGAACGATGTCTCATTAGCAGGTAGGGTCATTCCTATGATGAGAGTCTCAATGACATGCATGAATAATTGAGACTTAATGAGCACTGAAGAACCTCTCATAAGTACTTTACTAATCTTTCAAACCACTTCACAAGACAGCTAGTTGCATTGATTTTATAAATAGTTGAATGTAAAGAATGATACTTTTCAAAACTAGTTAAAACAACTCAGGAGTGACTAAGCTTTCAGCAAGATCTTTCCTTAAGTACATGAAGTTTTAGATACATCTAAAGCTCTGGCTTTAAAGTCCAGAAAAACTGCGCTTTAAGATTGCCCTGAAGTAGATGGCAATACAAGATATTTTATCACTACAGTCCTGACTGAAACTCAGATGTAACAGCACACTGATATCTCCTTCCATTTACACAGTACAGATATTCAGTTGTTGGTTTTGGTAGGAGAAACCTATTTGTAATAGCCCAGCTCTGTGTAAGGATAATTTACCACCCTGCCACACCTAGACTATTTCACATTAGAAACAAATTTAACACTAGCTCAGTTTTTTTCGCTGGTACAATACACTGTAGACATACCCTCAGATGTTATATCATATAGGCTCATTTTGCAAGATGATCTGCCCTGGCAGATTCTTGTATCTACACAGCTTAGATAATAAATCCAGGAGTTATTCTTGTGTCTTTGTAAACTCTGTTTGAAATCTGTTCAAATGAACAGCAGTAATATGATGTGAAGTTAACCTTTTATCCAGCAGTGTAATAAAAACTTCCCTAATTGAAAGTTAGTGCAAACCCTTGAATCTATTTCCCTCCACTGCTTTTTAGATGATTTGCATTGGTATCAGAGCACCCAGCAAGAGAGGCTCTTCCGTTGTGCATTTATCTTTGCTTTTGGCATGTTATTCTAAAATCTGCTTGATCAGTTGTTAACTATTTATTTAATACTGAAAAACAATATAAAATGTGTATTTATTAAATATAATGCCTTACTATTCTTCTCTTTTGTTAAATCAGGGTGGAAATAAAGCAGAAATTGCTCTGGCTTCTCCACAACATGAGACTGGACCTTCATTTTCAAGAATCATGTTCCATCATGATAGGTTAATAAATGCAACACCCTAATGTTAGCTTTTCTGTACAAATACAGATCTATCAAAACTTCTGCATCCTCTAATCATGGCACTCAGTCCCTTATATAACATATTGTATTACTGCATGTACATAGTTTGACTGAGGTGTCAGCAACACAGAAGCAAGATTTCTGAAAAGGTATCTAAAATTGCAAGAAATAATTTTATTCTTGCTGTTAAGCATGTTTTTAATAGAACCTATTAAAACAGATAAGACAAGCTGTACAATAGCTGCTAGCATAAACAGTCATATACTTCTGAATATTCAAAGTTGTAGTCACAAATATTTGCTTAGGCAAAGTTAAGCCCACCACTTAAAAATGATTTAGCATCTTTCCAAAAACTGACATATAAATTACACATTGGAAACAAAGATAAAGATTTTTAAAATGAAGCCTACAAGATAGAAGGACTAAATCTTTAAAAGACTCAGAGATCATGCCTGGTGTTTGGAAAGTATATCACAAGTTCTTTTTTTAAGTGAAATATTCCTATGAGATTGTTGAACAGAATGTCTCTTAAATAATGCTTATGCAATCAGTAGAATGTGGTTTCTGGTGCTGCTGTTTGATTCATTATTTTTTATAAATCTAAAAGTTCAGTTTGTTTTAATCTTAAAAATAAAACAAATATCATACCTTAGGTTGAGGCTAATATTTGAACCCCTCAGCTATAACTTGCTGAATAATTCTGTCTCTTTGCAACAAGTGTTTTTTGTAGTGCTTAGTTTACATTCCTGACAAATTTTCTTCCATTCTTAATAACTCATTATCATAGCTTTAGCAGTGCAGATAGTGTTTGATTCAATACATTAAAACCCTGTTATATTCCTACATCATAAGGGGATAATTGTTTTATCATTAAAACATACCTTTCATTCTGACAGTGTTTAATGTCTTTTCTGAAATCAGTGCAGCATAATAATATTGACAGAAAAGCTAAAGGTTATACAGACAGCAAAATGTCATGTGTTAGCATTATACAACGTAGAACTGGTTTCCATTTATAGATTTCATTATCAACTGCATTTTATGTTCCATATATTTAATCTGTCCTTTTTTTGTTTTATCTCTGAATCCCATGTTGACCTTCACCTTTAGGATTTAAACTGTGTACTGTGCTGCTGTTCAATCATCATTATTTTAGCTTTCTTGAAAATAGTCTATTATAAAACAAAACCAAAATGTCGAATTTGTTATTAATATTCTTCCCTATCACTGTTTTATTTTTGGTTTTGGGGATTTTGATTTGTTTTGGGTTTCTTTTTTGCATGTAAGAGCAGTATCTTGGCTGGTTAAGATACCCAGTACTTATATCACCTTTGTAAATAGACAAAATTATAAGTCTGTAATCATCTGGGAAGTAGAGACTTTAGTTTTCTGTGTGTTTCAAACATATTTGTGACAGACTTTATGAGTACACTTAGTAGTGTAGAACACTAAAAATGTAATCAAAGCGATTGATTCTCCTACCAAAATGAGCCTTTAATAAAAAAACATTTTTGAGGTCACTTTTACAATGCAACCACAGTATATTGTTACACTTCTGGTGTTGTTCTAAATAAAGCTTTTTTTTCCAACTATGTGACCACAGGTTTTCTTTTGTTACCTTATTGCCTGATGAGTAGTATAAAATAAAAGGACGCGTGAAGATTTGCTTTTATGCTCCACAAACTAGTGTTTCTAGAAGGCAGTTCTTCAGTGACTGAATTAGTGTTTATGTTGGAAAAAAAGATGTTAAGAGTAGCTAGACTATTTATAGTGGTTTTTTTGAGAAAAGCTATTGTATAGGTACATAAAATATAAATACCTTTAGCAAATAAATTTTGTAAATGGAAAGATGAAAGGATTAAGGGGACAATCAAGAATATCACTTCACTAACCTTGCCCTGATATCTCTCCACAGTGTAAGCTGGCAAAGTGCCACTTATTTTCATGGAGGTATGCCAATTAGACAGCTAAGGACTTACACTACTATATGTACATTTTAACTTAGTTTAAACTGACCTTATCATATATCTGAAATACTATTTAAATAATTAAATGCAACTAGTATGTTATTAGAAAGTTCAAATAACACAAACACACAAAACATAAAACAGCTTAGAGATACCAGGGCAAGCTATTTTCAAAACAGCATGTAGAAAATGGTTTAACAGGTAACAGTATCAATTGTCTTGGCAAATTAGAAGACTTTAAAGCCCACTTTAAAAGTTACGTGGCTACTTAGCCTAAATGCTACTGACTTTTCAATGTACATAACACCTTCATTACATTGAAAATAGGTTTTGGTGCTGAAGAGCTATATGCAAAACAGAATAAATTTATTGAAATGCTGACTTCTGAAAGGCATATGTGCCCCTTCTGTCCTTTGCAGACCGTGGTCCCGTTACATACCTATGCTCAGGACAATGGAGAGGAAATTAGATACCTGCAAAGTGGATTCATAAAAAGTAATGTGCATGAAGCATATTGCCCAGCCATTATGATATGCTAGAAAGGCTTCTGGCACAATTCTTATATCTCAGTTCTTGTCATTCTCTCAACCAGAAGGTAACAGCCCACTCTGAAATCATAAGGGATCACATAACGCTAAAAGAGCCCATGCCTCAGCACCTGTCTCTTGAAACACTCTCTTGCCTGTGATTTGAAAAAGTTTCAAGACATCTGAAATCTAAAGAGTTGCTAAGTGAAGCATATTTCAGCAGAAGATCTAAAAGGCCTGGTGAATCTTGAGTACATAGTACCTTAAGCCTTTGACTGCTAACCTGCATCTCATGATACTTTTTCTGAATGGGTTTATATAGCACCCAAATGCTTGGAGAGCACATGGACATAGGAATGCTGATCAACGCCAGTGCTAGAATGACTGATGAAACCCATTCCCAAAGGTTCTCTTTCCCAGTGGTTAGTTGGGACTAGACAGAAAATACACTGGAGGCTGAATTAGTTATCTTAGAAACTAAAAAAAGTCTGACAACTGTGATCTTCCTTGAAGACATTCTTCTCCATTCCAGTTTGTGAGAAGTATTTATCTATGGATATATTGATAGGGATATATTGATAGGGAAGGCACTCATGAAAAATTACTGTAGGTCAGGTGAATCCAGACTAAATCTGGAATACAGATGAAATATAGGTGAAATATAAGTTTGACATAGAGACTAATGACACTTTCTTTTTCAGTTAATAACTCTGAATTCTGATTAATGTTATGGACATGTGTTATTTACTAAGATGGTCAGATCAGACCATTGATGTGATTTTAACAAACGTATAGAAATGTTCTGTTCTGAATACAGCATTAATCAGAACAGGACAAGTATTTAACTTTGTTCTTGATGGGTTTGATACTGTCAGCTCTAGGAAAGTGTGTCTTACTTTTCTGCTGACTTAAATTCTCTGTTTAGAAATACAGTGACCAGTTGGCATTCACATTCTAAGAGGAAAAATAAATTCATTTCATGGAAGCACTTGCTGTCACTTAAGCTTTTATCCATTTTACACAGATCAGAGAAACAGAATATATATCCAAAACCACAGCAAAGATGACATAAAGCGTTATATATGCAATGGACTTTCTAAACAAAATTGAATAAACAAAATACATTTTTCAATAATCAGAGATAAACTACTTTAGCCTCTAAAAATGCTTTCCGTCACAGTGATGGAAGACGTGTTATAAAAAAGCCTCCTCAGAATGGCTGTCGATAAGTTCCCAGAATTTTTTTCTTTGGATGGAAAATTAATAAAGAACTTCTGATGCACAGGGAGCATCTGTTTTGCTGCTCTTGCTGCATGGTCTAGGACTATTCAGAAATTCATAAAAGAGACCTTACAATGAGGCATGCATCTGCTGAAGGAAATGCATCTGTGCACTCCTAGTCTACATTAATTTCTTCATACTTTACAACAGAGATAAATTGAACAAAGTGTTGCAATTCTAATGTATATGTATTTATCTGGTGAAAATGTATTCTGGAGTTATTACAAATGGCCTGCAGTATTGCTTTGAGCTTCTTGTAAAGTTTGGGCCTCAATGGATACATTTTTGGTTCTAATGAAACCTCTCAACAAGTAAAATTATTATTAGCATTAGCAGTCAATGTTAATTAAAATTTATGATTTATTACTTATATTCATCAGTTTATGTGAAACTGATTTCATGATCTCAGAATATGCCACCTTGGACAGAAATCTGCATTACTATTTCAACAACCACAGATTGACTTTGAGGAGAGGAGTGAGAACTGAGCAATCTTGGCTCTGTGACCTTGAATAACCCAATGAGACACTGCTTTTGTCTCCTACTATCCACATAAAAGACAAGCAGTGAAAGTATATTAACACACTAAGATGCTCACAAAAATGTTGCTGTTTAACCGAAAAATATTTTGTGCTTCTATTATAATTGTTGAGTGGATAACAACAAATATTGAAACAATTCAAGGCAACAACAGCAAAGAGCTAAAGCATACACACTTTATCAGTTTAAGCTGAACAGCCTACACATTCAAATGGAAAGGTTTCTAAGAGTGTGATAGCAGAATGAGGTGCTTGGTACACTGTTAGCAGCTTTTTTTTTTTTTTTTCCCCCCCTGTTCTGCAAACCTCTGGTCACCCAAGAGTCTCGAGATTTCACGCTGAACTTGCAACGTAAGACCGTACTCACTAGAGGTCAGTGTTGGGCCGGCAGAGGCTCTGCCACTTCACACGAACAACGAACGTTAATTAATCCTCCAACCACTCAGAGATGGAAGCAGGAGGTTGATACTAATTTTACAAAAAAACCAGGAAAAGCTGATGGCAGAGCAGTTTTCAGAATAACAGAAAGTGTAAGCTGGAAGTGAAAAAAATCAACAACCCTCACAGGTATTAAGGAGCTTTGCAAAGAGTGATGTTGTTTCAAAAGCCGCCTGGTGCAACTCTGCTGCAGAACTGGGCCCAGGTGCAGCAGTCAGAGACCAGCTGCAGCTCAGCCTGCAAGGGTGGCTATTGGTGATGGGGACTACATGACACAGCAGTTTGTCAAACAGAGAAAACTATACGGGGAAAGAATCCTCTCTACAGGATGAATTTTAATTTCTGACTCCACCAGGTTGGGGACACCAATCTGTGATTAGCCATCTATTCAAAAACCTGGTTTTTGATCTTTGGAGTGACTTAAATTAAATGATAGAGGTGAGGGAAACATAAAGAAAAGTCAAATTACTTTATCTTGGTTATTTCTACCATATATCCGCCTTATGACTTGAAATACATGATTGAAGTAGGCTGAGTTACAGCGAACTCAGCTTAGTGGTGTGAATTTATTTTCCCTGCAGTCATTTGTTTTCACTTGTTGGGGAATCTGGCCTGAGGTACTGCCTGATGATCTTGGATTTGCAGAACTATTTATGTCATTTTAGTCTTGTAAATATGAGGTATGTACCATTTTTCTGCAAACGTGTACATTATTATCTTCTTACTCTTTAGAAAACAATGAAAGTGAAACATATTGCAGTCACTGATACTTCTCTTAAATTCCATTTCTTTCCTTCAGTTCCTTCCACTATCTTTTTACTGTTGGCACTCAGTGCATCAATGAAATGGCAAATGTTATTTTGGTGTTTCTTTTCACATAAATGCTGATCTTCAAGATGTATATAGTGATACTCTAGAAGACATTAAGGCCTTAGAATATACATAAGTTCCGTGTTTTATATAATGCTAAAAGGTCTCTATTCAGTATTTCAGTTTCACTGAGCTGTTAAACCCCTGCTAATTCATTTTCAGAGGGCTTTCAGTCACTCAGCCGATTTAATATATTAAAGTTACCAAAATGCATTTTTTGATTTAGCCAATACTTCAGAATCTTAAACCCCAAAATTTAATGTCTTTTTCTTGACACTGCTTGTGTTCTAAACAGCAGTTTTGTCTTGCTTTAATCTCCTAGATACTTTATAACACAATCTTCCATCTTATTATTTCCACTTTTTTTTTACAGTGTTATTGTTCCATTTTTCTTGGAACCTACTTAGAAGACTTCACTGTCTTTGTTTTCATCTTTATAAAAATGCTCCCTTTTATTTTACTCATTCTTAGTTGTATGAGGATGTATAATTATAGGAAAACAGAAAAAATGTCCATCTTTCCCTCCTGTAGTCTCCACAGATTCAGGTACTCTGTATGACATTTTCCTTTCACATTAGTGGTACCAAATAAATTTCCCTGAGTAAATTAGCCTAATGAGTTAATGACAGTGAGTATTTCAGAAAATTTCAGTAACTCAGAAAATTACACTGGATTCTAGACAGCAAAGTGTGAACTTGAAAAAAGGAATCTTCAAAGGATGTAACTACAGATTTTTTTTTTTTTGAGAAGATACACAAAGTATATTCACAGTATATTTGAAGAAAGGCAACTAACTAAAGAACAAAACCAAAACATCCCAAACAGGAAAGTGTTAAAATTTTGTATTGTTATGTTTCAATTGTTCTAAATTGGTATGTTGAATGACAGTGGTACAACGGTGGTACAATTAACATACACTTCTCCAAACTCTGTTGCTAAATGCCCTCCAGAATGTTATCTTATAGCCTTGCCCTTCATTATCCATTCATTAAGAATATATTAGATAACTAGTAGTACATCTCTGCATTCAAGTCTTCTCTAATGAATATGGTTACCCTAATTATTCCACCATTAACTACTCTGTTGATAAGTAATATACTTCCATCAGAAAATAAGCTATTGCTGTTAGAGCTTCAGAGAGAAGAGTTGCTATTGTGCAACAAAAGATTCCTGCCCCACTCTAAGGAAGAATATGGGAACACAGCAGAAAATGCAAACATATAACCCATCTAACTTCACTGTTTTCACCAGCATTTGACAATAAATTCTCATTCATCCTACTTTTTGGAATTCAGAAGAGTTCATAGATATTTATTGAAACATGAGGCATATTCTGAACCTTTATGACCTTCAAACATCAGAAAGATTTAAAGGACTATGAATATAAACAATACAAATTTCTCTATTTGATTAACAACCATTCAATTCAAATGGTAAATGTTTTTATTGTTCCTATTAAAGCAACACAGTGCTAGAATATCAAAGTCTATATTTTTGTTTTAAATTCTGTAGTATGTACAAAACCTGGTACTTCTAAGGTTTCAAGAAACCTGACCTTGAACTTCAGATTACACTCCCCAGTTCTCTGCTAGATTCTCTCCATTTTATAATGTGGCAAAAGGGTGATTTTAACAACAAAATGCTGCTTGAAGCATAACCTTAATTACCTGTCTAACAGCCAGCATTTTTTAAAATTCTATATAACTACAACCTATGTCTTCAGCTCATTTCTTCACATCTTCAGGTTTGCAATCACCTGTAAGATTGAACTGAAGAACTAATACTCCGAAGACTCCATTCATTAAAGCATGTTGAAGAGTAGCACTGGTAAAAGGGAACAAGAATGACTATCTGTGGATGATCAATCCTCTTCTATCCTCAAATTCAAGATCAATAAACAAGCAAGGTTCAAGAAGCTAACAGGTTATTGATATGGATCAGGTGTTAAAAACGTAGAATGTATTACAGTAATAATCTGTTTAAAATATAACAGATGAGACTTAATCACCTATTGGTGAAAACAGTGGGTGACTAAATCATCCGTTGGTCTGAATCTAGGTTCAGTTCTAAATTGTGCCATTCACTTCCCGCATTTTCTTTACTGTGAATTAAATCACTTATTCTAGAGAAATACACAAGGATTTCTACTATACATCAATCCTTTTAAAAATGGGCCTTAATATGTCATTTTTATGGAAACATTAGACTTCTAAAAGTGACTGCTGTCATGAAATCAGGGTTGTATTTTGTTTCCACTGAATACCTCAAGTATAATTTTTAAATCACTATGTTCACAAAGACACTATTACTTGTAAAAGAAATTCAATAGATAACACTCCATAAACAAAGTACCTCTGATCGTTCTTTTCTGCTGATAGAAATGGAGATTTTTAAGTCAATTAAAGTCTGTTTATTCATCTGAGAGAATATTTTGTGGAATATTTCACATATTTACAACATATTTATCTACAGTAATTGACTGGATTTTGTTTGAAAACATTCTGCGGAGCATTAACAAATACACCAATGTAATGAGCTGCAGCTGCTTCTTGACAGCAGTGCACAGTATACTATGAAGATATTTGTTACATTTCTGATTAGCAAAGTCCTCTTTCACACCTTTGATTAGTAAGAAAGATGGTCTAGTTGCCCATAGGGCCGTTTTCTTAGTCTCCTGCCTAAGAACTTCAGTGACTGGTAAAGAAAATGTCTGACTATTCAGGTCAGTTGAAGGTCAACTTTAATTGCTTCGGAGCCAAATTTTCCTTTCACTGTGCTGGTTATTTTTCAAGATCTCACAAAATAAGGACAGCTCTGGAGGATTTCTAAGGCCCAGTACAAAAGCTGATTGAGAGAATTCTCCATCTGCAAAAAAAAATATGGAAGAGGATTTTAAAGAGCCTATACCATTGCATGGTAGTCATCTGACACCTTGCCAAGGATGCTGAAGTGCAAGGTCATCCATTTCACACTTTTTCCTATGTCAGTAGCAATCTAGCACTGACTTCAAAATACTCCTGGCATCAGTTATTTCTCTGAAAACAAGGGCTTTCGTAATAATAGATGAAAATTATTGTCTGCCATGTATATTTTTTTCATTCAAAATAGACAGTTCTAATCTGTTGGTTCCCTTGTAGAAAAAACAAAACAAAACAAAACAAACCCCACAACAAAACATACTACCACCAGTGAGAAACTCCACACAGCTCAGAATTGACCCAGATGCTTGTCATGAACTTTTCAGGCAGGAAATTCTCTCCTAAGAGAATCTCCGACTTTCTCATTCATTTATGCCATTAACATACACATATGCATGCACCTTCTAAAAGCAAATAGTGGTTTCCTGATGACAAGATGATAGCATCTAATGTGTTAAGAGTTTCAAAGCTATTTCTGTACTGAAGACAATTGATAGGAAACTACTTGGATATTCAGTAGTACCTACACAGGTTATATTCTTGGCTCCCACTGGAAAGAGTAATGAGTTATGCAATAAAAATACACTTTGGCATTAAATCCGCCAATCTGCCACATGCTGGTTTCAAATTACAGCTGTAAAATACACTATATTTGCCCAAGAGTTATTACTTTGAATCACTGTAAATCTCTTGATCAGGGGCTAAATCCTTCTTTCTGCCAGGGTCAGTGCTTAACATTTCCTTTGTATTTAATCAATTTTCTCTTTCTATAGATAGCCCACCATTATTATTGTCATATGAATTTTACTGAAAAGTTTTGCAAACCAGTAGTATTATTTCCAGAGCTGATAGGTCATGAAAACTCCGAAGTTGTCGTTAAAATTCACAAACATTCTCTCATGAACTATTTTAGCCTATATATATATATATTGCTGCAGGGTGGCTCAAAATGTCAGATGAAAAACCAAAAATATACCTGAACTGCATTTTAATTTTGCCTCTCTCATATTCATATTTCTAAGAGGTTTTTTTTCTACAAAGTCATTTCTAATAATAAAAATACAAGCACTTTTAGATCTATAAATAATTGCTCACTCTTTTCCAGATCATAATCGACTTGCCTTCTTTTGAGGTAATACCTGTCTGCAAAGGGATTTTCCATTTTGAAAATATATTTTCTCTTAATACCTTGTGATTAATGCTTTTTGGAGAAAGAGGTCTTAGGATTTTATTAAAAGTTTATTCCTGAAATCCTTGTCTACACATAACGTGTATATATATATCTTCTCAGTATAATTCTTTAATTTGGGAAGAAGGCTAGCTCTAAATTCACTGGAGTCAGAAACAAGCTGCCTTTCAACTATTATGGTCCTTGCTTCTCAGTAAATGCCTCCTCCCATGTTAATACCAACAAAGACCTACCTTTGATTATCCTTGACTTTGTTTTTTAACTTTCCTATAGTATAAAGGTAAAAGCCTGGAGACCGGATTTTATGGCTCCAGAATGTTTTACTCCACTATTACAAAAAAACAGATTTAATAGAAAATAGATCGATTTCCATTAGGCAAAAACTTTATCCTACATATTTTTTTTCTCTTTTCTTTCTACTGAAAGCAATGAGACTTTTAATTTAATGCAGGATGCATCAAACAGTATCTTGTATACGTTAATCTCTATTGCCTGTCCATATGATACAGGATAGCTCCAGAGATATCCTGCAGAGTTGCTCCGGAATCTCACATCTGGCTCTCCACAGCTCCTAGACATCTAGAAACTCAACAGATCAGTGTTCAAATATTAGAGGTGAATCTTCAATCACAGTGGAAAACGACTAAAATTGTTAGTTTGCGTACATAAGACAGTGAAGTTCAGTAAACTATTTAACTGGGAGGAAAAAAAAAAAAAAAAGAAAAAGAAAAAAGAAAACCTAGTTTTAACAAGAGACAAGGTAATTTTTCCAAACTGCCCAAGGGTCAGGTGAAAATGACTGTCCATTCACTCTAAGTCGTAGAGTGATGCCACAAAGCATGAAGGGAGAGGAATCTTTCCACTTAGAAAGGGAATTGTCCTAATTTTCATGGTAGAAATTATCAACAATCTAGAGCTTGATGGAAGAGAAATTAAGAGCACCCTCACTTCACAGTAAAACTCAAATGTAACCAGGTCATTCTGTACCTGGCAAAAAATCTGTCATGCCACGAATCATACAACAGTGTGATGTGCCTATTTGAGAGGAATCAGATTTTTTCAACCTTAATTTGGAAAACTGTTTCATTTCTGAAGAAGAGGTTCCAAGCTGATTTAAATTTGAGATAAATTTAAATCCATTTCATATTGCCATAAAGTATCATGGAAACTTAGAGCAACTAAGAATTCAGTAAATATTTCATATTTGCTGCCCAAATATATCTATATTTTGTAAAACTGGTAAGCAAAGTAACACAATTCAGACTCATGGTGCTATGAAACACAGAAGGTTCTACTTTTAAACCATAGGTACAACCACCTGTCATTCAACATTGCATAGACTGATGAGAATCAGAATGAACTCTGAAGTGCTAAGTCCAGGATTTGCTGTTCCGGCAGTATTCTTCTTTGGCTGATCAGCTTTGTGACTCATCTTGGTTTGATTACCTACTTCCCCGGTGAGGAATTACACTTAGTTATGGTTATGCTTGCCCAATTATAAACACAACAGATAGAATAATCAAGCAATAGAATAATGAAGCAATAGGAGGACTAGGTAACTTAAGGATATTTTGAATTTAGAAATTATTAAAAATTACTGAGGGAGGAAGAAAGTACATTGCCATTCAGAGATGTCTGTGACTACAAATATTTCAGGTATTTAATAGATTTTCTGAGTTGACGACATGAGTTGAATGCCCAGATTTGGTGAACTTCAGTGTGATTTACTTGTTTAGATAACAGCCTAAAAAGAAGAGACACTATATTTATACCTGTAATTAGCCATAACCTTCCTCCAAAGTTGATTGCAAACTGCATTTCATGACGTGGTTACTACTAAAACAAAATTATGTTGTCATAGCATGTAGGACAAGAACTGGGCCATATTGTGCTGAACTCTGAATAAATGAAAGGGAAAAACGTTCCTTGATCATATTACTTAAGTACTTACACTTTTCATGTCTAACAAAAACTGCACATCTTTTTGACTGTTCCTCATCTCAAAATTTCACATTAGACAAACCACATCGAAAGGGAGAATCCATTCTTTCGCAACCTTACATTAGAATCATTTCACTAAGTATCTGAAATACAGTTTTTGCCCTTGCTGAACACCAAGCTCTAAACAGCTCCTTGTCTGCACAAAAGGAAAGTATATATGAGAAAATGCTGTTTAAAAAAAAACAAAACAAAATAAAACACCACCAAAAAATCCCCCATGGATTGGAGAGAAGTAAAATTCTGTATACAGCTTTGGAGGGAAGAAACTGCAGTGCAGAAACAGTTTCATCCAGTGGCAGCTTGCCACCAAAACAATAGTAGGCAGTTATATAAAATGGTCACTCTACATAAAACTTCATTGCCAGTTTTCTAGCTCTAAATGGTTGGTGCTTGACTTTGTCAATGCTTATGGACTTTGTACTGCCCATATAAAGTTATTGGAATAGAAAATATAGCTGAAGAAAATACGGCTCCTAGTGCAAATGCATGCTGTAGTTTGAAACCATCCATATTCATTTGGATGTGCCTGCATAAAGACATATGATATTTCAGATCCACATATTGACAAGCCTGAGAATTTTAAAAAGGCTTTACTGAGACAAGTGTCATGTTCAAAGAGTGGAAAATATGCTAGAGTTTGCTAGAGGCCTCACTGCTAAGTAACAGGAAAAAATGCCTAAAACCAGAACCATATTCACATGATGTTCAATGGGTTTTCCTGTGGGTGGTATGAGAGAAAATAGGCTTTAAACTCTGCTTCTGGCTTTAACTATGGGAAGGTGATAAAGTATATCCACTGAATGGCAAAATATTTCCTAATGAAATCTCAAGAGAAACTAATCTCACTATAAAATTGTGTTTTAACAATGAAACATAGTAGAATTTTACCTGTGAAACTTAGTAGCATTTAAGACCAATGCTTCTCCAGATGAAGAATCATAGACTTCCTCAGAACTGAATGGGAGCAAATTTAAGCATTGAATTCTGCATTAGCAGAGATAATTTTTCCACCCATTATTTAATGATTTACATGTTGAGAGAATTGAAATCAGTATTTGTTTCCATGATGTTTATGGGAAATACTAATCAAAATCAGTTCACTGAGCATCTTTGTTATCCTTAGTATGAAAATGTATACCAAATAATACACAGAATAATGTATACCAAATAATACACAGAAAAAGTCTAATTCAATGACTCAATGATCTTTGGAAGTCACTTCCATCCCCTAACATTCTGTGACTTTAAAAAGCAAAAATCCAGGTAGCACACTAGAAGATGAACTGCTTTATTTTGTTTCAACAATTTCACTCTAGCATATAGTACTCCGGGGTCCAATAGTACCAAACCAATTGTCTTCAGAAGCAAGTCTTCTCCATAAAGCTCAGCTCTTCTTTGGCTTAAGTCTTATTATGTAACCTTGACAAGGATTGACTTGCTTAGAGAAAATTGCCACTGCCTTCTCATCTCAGAGAATGAAATATAAAGTGTCTTTAAATTAATCCTCTAACAATATATAGTATTTCAAATATAGGAGATAGATGGCGCTTTGGAAACTGAGCTATTGATACACAATATCGTGGACACCTACTTGTAGCTAACACAAATGTTGATCTTTACTGCCAAGTGTTGTTCAAAGAAATGTTTTACGTTTAGAGCTTTGTGTCTTACAGGCTGTGACAGCAAAACCAACTCTACAGACTAATATCACAGATCCCAGCAAAAAAACTTTCCATGGAAATCCTAGAATCCAAGTTTTTCCAAAGACCTCTTAACTAAAAAAGGTAAGAAAGATGTATGTATTATGTAAAATTACAAGGAAGTTTTTTTAAAAAACTAGTGTAGAGGAAAAAGCTACATTAAAGTGAACACTGTATAGATAAAACTGTTTTGGAAGCACTAACAGAAATACCATATTCTCCAATAAAAAAAAAATATCAGCAACCCTAGAAAAATATTTATTCTACAGCATAAAGCATACTTGAAAGTAAAAAAACAAAGAAGAGCTAGGTTAATAGTGTACAAATAGAACAAACCTTAATCTAAAGAACTCTGAAAAGGAAGATAATGAATACATTTTAAATTGTGCAGCACAACAGGAATTTACTCAAAAAGCAACACTG
The DNA here is from genome assembly GCA_027560015.1 of Chloroceryle amazona. Lineage (NCBI taxonomy): Eukaryota > Metazoa > Chordata > Aves > Coraciiformes > Cerylidae > Chloroceryle > Chloroceryle amazona. The sequence continues at coordinate 69,955 of JANHFX010003961.1, forward strand.
AAAAAGTGTTGCAAGGGAGATGATAATACGTAATCAACCAAACTTTCATTTTCCAGGTGTTTTCACAGATAAGTCTGCTTTTTATTGCATGTGCTATATGTTTTCTGGACTGATTCTAAAGTTAGGATGACTTTGACTTGCTTAACTTTTTCTTGCTTAGAGAACGGAATAAAAATGCATTCTGCTGACTTATTTTTTTTTTCCCCAGACACATCAAAGAGCTTTCCTCCTAAGCTTGATCATTTTGTGAAGACATTAAATGCAAATTATATGATGTAAAGCTACACAATGAATTTTATTTCAGCGACTGAATGCATTTGAAGCAAAGTATGAGGGAAGAAACTGCATTCAACTCAACATGCTGTTTGGCAATTAGGCCAGCACATACAATGTTGAAATTATGAGGAATAATAACTGAGAAGTGCAGCTATAATGTCATCTGGGAAATCAACTGTCTGGTTGCCTAAGATTGCAGTTGTGCAATATATTTCACAGAAGATGCTACTGTTGCATTAAGGTATATTTTTTAGCTTAAAGATTAGAACAACTGATCCTAAAACGTGAAATTTGTAGATTTTTTTACTGCATAGTAATAATAAAATGCTATAAATTCTATCATACAATTTCAGGTATTAAAAAAACCCTGAATAATATAAACACTGCTGTAAAACAGCATCCAAGCAAGAGAAGAAGTAGTATTTTGCTGCTCTAAGATTAATCCCTGTTCTTAAAATAGAAGTATGGACACAAATCATTTTGGATAAACAACTTCAGACTCAGTAACCCATACTACTTGGAGACAGATGTGTAACTAATGAGCGTTGTGGAGACACTTAACATCTGTATTATCCATCATCCATAAATATTAGGAATTCATGGGACCAAAGGACTTAGCACTGGGAGAATGTTAGCACTGCTGAACATTTTGTGGAGAAGCATGCTAAAAGACCCTAGTCAAGCATCCTTTCTTATTAATTTCTTCTATGGTCCCAATACAAAGGAGATAAAGATCCCCACTGACCAAGTAATGAAGAGACCAATAACAGCCTATCTCATGCAGATATTCTGCTGAGAGCTTGCAGAGTGCTCTCTCACACAAATACCATACACTGAAGGCAGCTGTCTGGTGACTGCACACCCTGGGCAGGGTTGCAATTACAGTACTTCTTGCCTTTACCCATTTGTGCAGCATCTGAAGTGAAAATGCCACAGATGCTCCTGCTTCAAGATGTGCTAGAGCTACTGGACATGGTCAGAGTTTCTTTTTAAGAGACAGATGACCATAGATCTCTACTGGTAATTTTTAACTGTAATAGTTCCTTTATCTCTGGTCTGTGCATCTCACATGATCGTAAGACAAGTGCCTAAGTCTACAGGTTAAAGGCCTATGAAAAAATCACACCAGTAAAAGAAGTTTACAACTGTCCAAAATATTTCTTTAATTCTTTGCTACAAAATATATTTCATTTATAGAACATCCTGTTGCACTGGGCAGAACAAAAGTTTTACAGGACCTTACTTAGTATAATTAACCAGTTGTTCAAACTCATGCCATATCTCAATATATGTATGTGATCATATATAACAGTGTATAAAAGTCAGTCTTTTTCTTTTTAAAACAGATCATGACTGTGAAGACAAGGAAAAGAACTTAGATGAAGTGAATTATACAACTTCAAGGACAGTAAATTTACTTTATTCAAATTAAAAGAAGCATTCTAGAGCAGAGAGCAGACCTGCTTCTCAAGACACCAGGAGTTTTCTAGTTATATAGAGTGTACTGACATCTAATGATACTTTCAAAAATTACCTGTGAAGAAAATGGGGCAGTTTCCATTGACTGCAAAGTGCTTTGGACCAAGTCCTAAGCCAGATAGGAGAACCTTAAAAAGGACAGATGACTTGAGTGAAAAATCATATACTAAACTGGTATTTTAAAGGGGAAAGAACGATGAAAGGGATCTTTTTTTAAAAAACAAAACCAAACCAATGAACCCAACAACAGCTGAGCAGCACAGAGGAGTTTTTAGCGGTTTACAAAACATCCTTGTAGGAAGATAGTTACAGATAAAGTAAAAGGTGCAAAGAAATAAAAAGCTATATCTAGTAGGCGGAAACAGAATCTGGTAATTTACAGTAGTCCTCATTAGAATTGTAGCATGACTTTTATGCTCAACTAGGAGAAGGAATGTGAAGCATGAATTATCCATGTGATCTGAATCAAACTTTCATGTTGAATTCCCTAGTGTTTGCCGACTTGTCCTACTTATTTCAGAGTAATTTAAATGTGTTCTGTTAAATTAATTTTAAAAATCCAAGCTGTGTTTTATATTTTCTGCTTTCAATATCACACAAGCTATGTCTCACTGTCTCATGTCTCACAGTAAAGCACAGCACTTTAGTTTGTACAAAAAGATCAAAACCAAGCATACGAAAGGCTAAATACCTGCTACCTGATGTAGCCTGTTTCAAACAGATTCTATTTCAAGGTACATAAAGGCCTAGTTAGAAAGTCTGGCATTTGGTTGGCTATACAATTTACCTTGCTGCAGATGATACCTTTCAAGTTATCACAGAATGATAGCTTGCACAGGCTGTTTAGTTCTTAATACAGTATATTACACCAAACAAAGACAAAGCTACTTCATCCTCAAAATGCCTAGCAATTGCAAAAGACTTCATTAACACATGATGCAACACCACTTTCAAGACAGAACAGTCCCACGAATGTGTGTTGCTCTAGAGGCTGACAAAAAATCTGCCTGTCAAAAAATCTTTATGTATCAACTTTATGACTGAACTTGATGCAATACAGTACTGTAGGGATAGACTGGATGGAATAGCTATTAAGACTGCAATCAGAAATGGTACAGTCTTAAATTATTTCTTGTTTTTACCACTATCTGGTTTAGAAATATAATGGAAATCACTTTTATATCCTCCAGCATGGGAGGAGTGTCTCCTCCAATGCTTGGCAGTACCTGACAGGAGGACTGAGAATAAAAATGAATAATTTACACTTTGAGTAGCATGAGTTGTATAACAGTACAGCCAACTCATGGGATGCACAAAGCTCTGAAGAGCTGGATTCCTTCCTCAGCCACTGCATAACAATGATTATGATTTTCATAAGATATTATTCGTGTGCAGCAGTTCAGTCACCAAGGACGTCATCAGCAGTAGTACTTGGTGGGGCACAACCAGCTCTCTAAATGCCACTAAGAGCAAAGAAAGTGTGACCTCCTGGTAACCAGGGCAAAGCACAGGAGTGGCTTGTCACCAACTCGGCCTATTTTTCAGCCTTTGGGTGCTTTGTTCCGCTCCCAGTGAACATGCTGACACAGAGCTGCCTGCTGGTCTAACAGCATTAATATCATAGCAAGAATAATTACGCAGTTTGTGCATGTTGAAGAAACACTGTAGTTCTTAATCTCTCCTATACATAGGAAATAAAGATCCCCTGAATGTCTTCACCTAACACATACTCAGCTTTCACAGCACTTTTGGTGCATGCCACTGGATTCCTTTTGAAGGCAAGTGAAAAAGCAGCTTTTCTTTGAAAGCACCCCAGCATATGCCTGACTAGCATCAAGTCATCCACTGCGCACCTAATAACATTTTCCTTCAGGAATCTTCAATCCATATGTTCGTACAGCAAGGGACCAAGTAATCAGAATAAAACCTTGAATCACATATAATACAGGTATGCATAGTCTCAGCAATAACCGCCTCAACATACCTATCATATTGCAAAGAAATACCTAAACTAAACAAAGCCACAATTCAATTAATTTCAAAACTGGCTACATGGAAAAATCTGTGTCTCTGCGTCCATGTCAATATTTGCCATCATTGGAGTACTAAACATGAAAAATTTAAAACCACTCTACAAAAGCATACATTTTTTTCAGAATGCTCTGATTATTTGGAAAGACCACCAGGAAACAAACAAGCAAAAACCAGCATTATTCAGAAATGAGTATAAAATTCCCATTTGGATCAAGAGATGGGATCATGTTTTGCTGGAACATGTTTTATTTAAGATGGTGACATTTTCTACTCAATAGAACCAGTTTCAGACTGAAGTAACACTATTAAGTTCTTGGTTTAAATCAATCTGAGTGACAACCATCCCTCATGTGTCTTTCTCTTCTTTATTCCAGAAAGATAGTTTTCTTCTTTTATGCTCTCTTATGCTCTGCACTGTTCTTCGTAAAATTCTTCTTTTTGCCCCGAGACATCTTTTGATCTGTAACTTCCAAACTACTGTAATCTGCTTAGCTGGGATATTCTAATTTTCTACTACTTCTTCAGACATATAGGGTCTGACTCCCATTTCATTTCCACACAATTTATAATTCTGTTAACTACCTCAAATAAACTGTCTCAAAATTTATATAATGATACAAAAGGAATTCTGCATAACTGAGTTGTCTCTACTTCAGCTGCCATTAACATTTTCTAACTACCTCCAAGCTGTTGGCTGGTTTCTTGGGACTACAGTCAAACTTGCAGTCTTCTAATGACAACAGAAAGATGTGCTATCCAGTAGCTGGCAAATAACTCACGTAACACTGAGGGAATATGACTGAAGGGAAGAAAGGCTTACAAAACAAATGGCTATGAAAAATGGAAGAATAATAGAAGCCTGTTGATGCAGATTAGAGTGAGATTCCTATGACTCAATTTTATGAAATATGAGAAATATTCCTGATCATTTGAAGCAAATATCACCTCATTCCAAAAATGAGTCCCCTTCTCATCAAACTATTTTCTGATAATTTAGCCTCAGTCTTCATGTTATTTCAGGCAGCCACATATGTAAGTACAAGAAACAATTTTTATTTCATAAATTAGGACCTTTTAGAAGTACTCTTACCCATGGGTCTCTATTATGAATACAGAATATGTGAGGTTGCATATTGCTCTTTCTTCATATGTACCCACTGAATCCCAGAGAAGTAAATTTCCAAGTGAATTTCTCTAGAACCCAGGTCATTCCTTGGACAAGCAATGAACAATATAGAGGAAAAAAAAAAAAAAATCTTGTCTGCATAAGACATTCATTGAATAGCAAACACAACCTCCAGGACAGCTGCATGTCCACAGGCTGTTCACTGTCAAGACAAAGGGTTGATTCACAATCTGAACAAAGACAACTGGGCATCACAGCTTGTTCAAGAAGCTGTGGAACAAAGAGCCTTCATGAAGACTCACTTTAACTATTTTACCTGTACAAAATTACTTTCTGTACTGACACAAGAGTCCCACAGTTAACACCCCCACTCCTTCTGCATTGGCCGGTACTTGAATTATAATTAAAAAAACATAGAATGAAAATAATTTCTTAGAAGCACAGAACTGGCATATTGTAAGAAAAAAAAAAAAAATCTTCTTGTGCAGTTATAACCACATCAACACTATTTCTAGTTTGGTTTTGCAAAGTCATTGATAGAAATTCCACTAGTTGAAGAGGCACAGTTGGGGTAGACTTACAGCAACATTTTCCTGACTTAACTTTATATATATTTATGACTGTTTTTTATACATTTTATATATCACAATTCATAATATAATAGAAGTTAAACAGGTAAAGAATTTTCAGGGTTGACAGAACACATCACTTCTTTTATATGATTTCTAGTGTCTACAATAATGGAAGTCAACAGATGGCTGTTTTTCAATTGGATGAGACTATGAAAATGTTTCCTTTGAGAATGAAAACCTTGCTGTAGAATCACTACCCTTAGTGGCAAGAATGAGACAGAAAAACTGGCTATGTACTTGCTATTATGTATTGTAGTGAATTTTTGAAGGGTATTAGGAAATTATGACACTCTCTCATTCAAAGAAGAGTGAGACCCCTACACTGCAAAGAAGCTAGTCCCATTGCTCAAGGCAGTTTTGAGGAATGCAGAACCTGCAGTGATGAAGCTAGAGTAGTACCAAGATGCTTTCACACCTATTCTAAAGCATATCAATGGAGCCATGGAAAATCCCATTCACTATGTTCTTCAGGAATACAGAATATGACAGAAAGGGAATTCCATCAGCTTTCCGATGATAAAAAAGAGTGCTCTCCAATTCCCAACTACATGTGCCAACTAAATTGTGTAAAAGGAAAATTCTAGCAATTCCCAATGTCAGTGTGTTAGCATTGAAATGCTAATCTGGACATTAATTAATGTTAAATTGGTTACAGTGGAATAAAATTATATCACCATAAAAATCAAAAGAGTGGAGCATAATTTACCACTTAAGATAAATATTTCTGCTTTACATGGGAATTGTAACAAATGATTTTTATGTCAAGTTAATTGATGCCAAATAACAGTGAAATTCCCTTGGAAGTGAATATTACATTCACACTTTTTCCAATAAGAAAAAAAAAAATTGCATTGCATGCTGTTAACATAAGAACAAGATTCCCACAGTCTGTACAATGAAACTCAAAATACTGCATCATACATTCAGGGTAAAGCAATATACCACCACCCCACTCATCCAGAGAAAACGGTGAAATATACATTTTAAGATCTCTTTCTATATTTAATTGTATTTATGAAAGTACCCATCACCCCAAAATGGAGGTTTTCATCTCAGTGAAAAATTGCTACTGGCTTAAACCACCAAGAAATATTCTTGGCAGTTAATACTTGCTTTGATTTGATGAATTTAATCAACTGGGTAGTAGGCCAAACCTACTATCTCTCACTGCTATGGCATTTTGCCTTCTTCAAGTGATTATCACAACTAGATTCTAGTTCATATCATTTCTTCCTTGTAATAGAAGCAAACAGAAGGGTTATTTTTCTTTGTAGTAAGTTCAATGAATTGCATATAAGGTTTCAACAACTCTTGAGGATAAGGACAATTGCAATAAAGTTAAATAAGCATTTTGAAATAGCTTATTTCCTTAATGGCAGAAATATAACCTGTCTTATAAACAATATCTATATTCTATATGTAGTTTTTCCTGCTGTTATATAAAGGATCCACAACCAGAAGTTCTTTATCTATGCATACAATTGCATTAAAAATACAGCATCTTGAATATAAGTTGTATATCTCTGAAAGAACTTGCATTATTAGAATACGTGCAACAATTCTTCATGAAATGAAGAATTTATCTGATGCAACTCTAGGCTAAAATAAGTATCCAAGATACATGAGATGGATCATCGCCACTTTCAATTGACTGAGAGAGACCCTAGATGGAATTAGACAAGTCAGATCCCAGTTTCACCTTAGAATTTTCCAAGGCCTCCAAGACTTTTCCAAGCCTAGTTTTGTTAGCTTACATAATTCCATGAGTCCTCTTTCAAAATTCTAACTTACTGTTGTCTTCAGTAGGCATGAGTGATTAATGAGTCTTAATGCTCAGGTGGAAAAATAGAATTACCTAGCAATGGGTCAGTACATCAATCATCAAAATGTATTTTGGTTGCTTGAAAGAGTTTAAGGTTAGTTGAGGGGAACTGTGCACACTTAAAAACATAACACACTGCCTGCAAAAACATTCTCACCCACTTCCAATTCAAGATGTCACATTTATTTTGCCATTATACTTGCAAGATTGAAGAACTAATCTTCCAGAACCCCTCAAGAATAAGTTATGATTTAATGATTAACATTTCTGTTATATTTATTGAAAATGAGAAACACTGAATCCATGACATAAAAAAAACCCATCAGAATATTATATTCCTCACACAGTATTCTAAAGAAGACACTGACCTTCAATGCTGACTTGTTTTTCCCCCTTTGTTTTTATTCCACTTAGTAAATTATTCCTTTTCAGAATCTCCTCTTACTTTGCAATATGAAAAATAAGAGCTAAAAATAGATTTAATTAGAGGGATTTTAGAAGTTGCTTTCTATCAAAAATTCTGTCATAATGAACCAAAAAAGCATTCTTCATTCAGATAAAGAAGCTCTTTATCACCCTAGCACATAACTGTAATAGATTGGCATGTTACCATTTTTTAGAATAAACCTCATTGGAATATGCTTTTAAATCAGTATAGACACTTCCACTTCCCTAATAAATTAAATTTGTGTTTGAAAAATGAACCCAATGTTTTAGTCATGCAAATATATACTTTTTTTTTAATCAAAAGATTTCCTTTTCTCAGTCCATCCTTGTTATTGACGTTCAACCAATTAAACGAAGACATATTACAAGAACTGCATTATGAGTTACAGTTTTCAAGGGTTTATAACACTGAAATGGCTCTCTGCATTTGTATATAAAAGGAGGCTAGATTGTGCATCTGCTGAATATTTTCAAAGGAAAGGGCAAGCAGGGTCTTCTGTGTAATTTTACTATGCAAGTAGGTAAATTGCCACATAATTGCAGATTTTTAAAAAATTTCTACATACCTGTGCTTCAACAATCTAAACTTCCTTTTACGAACAAAACTGAGGTCCAGAGTTTTTCTCTTACTCCCACTACTTCACATCATTCTACGTCGGCAGAACAGCTATAAACTGGGATTAACAATTTGGTTAGACAGGTTTAGAGTTGCTTTATATCCTTGCAATAGTAGATATCAAGCAAAACATAGTCAAATTTGAGCCTTAGGCTCCAAACTTTTTTCCAGATACAGAGCTAACCTTTTAAATGTGACATGTATAGGATGTCTGCCTAAGGCTGCAGACAGCTTGAAACAATCTCATGGCAACGTATCTATTATCCCCTTCATATCAATGCAGTATTAACTCATAAATCTAATCTGTATGGATGTTAATGTAGTTAACTGCTTATGTGCTGATATATTTCTTATTTTCTGGTTTATCCACAAAAAAAACCCCAATGTAATTAGTAATCTCTTTGTACTTTCTTAGTAATTTCAACAGTTAATCAAATAATTAGTTATATATAGTCCTCCACTTCAGGCTAGACTGACAGTCAAACAAGACTATCCCACATATGTTTGAAAGTCAGAATAATTAAATGTTAAACACCCGTTGAAATAGTTCCTGGAATACAGGAAATGTCACACAGGTGCTAAACCTTTTGCACCCACTGAGAAGTATGCCCTAGGATCTAGTTTGTATAGACAACAGAAACCCCCTCCAATTTATATAAATTGAGTTTGAATTAATTTCTTACTGATTAGGCACACATAAGCAGTTAGAATAGTTTGGGCTGAGAGACAGGCATATTTATCAAATGAAGTGCTAACAGACCTTCCTATCAGAATATCAGGTCTACACACACAGCATTTCTAATTAACAGGTTGTATAAAATAGGATGTTTCTGATTTATATCAACATGTTTGCTCTAAGTAACCATAATCCAGGGGAAAAGACTGGGAGAAAAATCAGAACAGAGCTTGGTGTATATGTCAGGTTTATGATTCATAGATGACTAAACCACCAGCTCTGTGGACAGGAAGAGAGCAGCAGCTTTAGTTTAACTTTTAAAAAGCTTCCAGTTCAGTATCCTATAGCATTATTGTAGCCAGCCTGGAGGTATATATACACTTGTGAGATATGGAGGTGGGTGGAAGTCAATAGGGATTGGGTAACTAGGCCCAAAGGATTGTGATCAATGCTACAAAATCCATCTGAGAGTTGATAACTAGAGGTGGGATATTACCTGTTAAATGGATCTGTGGTAGCAATTGGTGTTTGCTACGTATTTAATATTTAGTATTTGTTACATTTTTATTTCTCATTTCTAGTTTAATGATAAACATTTATTAGTAAGTAGATGCTTGTACCACCTTAATGTCAGCTTGAGATCAGAACTGCTGAGATAAAGTAAAAGTACTTACTGATGAATTGTGGTAATACATTTTACTAACAAATAAAACTAAATGTAAATCAATAGAAAGCTATTTTTATTATGAGCAAAGATGGTATTTTTTGAATCAGAATTTGATGAAAATATACCTAAAATTAGCTTAAGAATTATGCCACCAGAAAATTTTAGATATTAGAATCATTATGTTGGAAGAGACCTCTAAGATCATCAAGTCCAACCATTAACTCAACACTACCAAGTCCACTACTAAACTATACCCCTACAGGCCACATAGATATGACTTCGAAATTGCTCCAGGGATGGTGACTCCACCACTTCCCTGGGCAGTCCGTTGCACTGCTTGACAACCCTCTCAGTAAAGAAATTTTTCCTAATACAACATAAAAAATATTTTCCTAATATCTAATATCACTTTTAGTATTTTATTTCCTTATTACCAAGAAATCAAGAAACATATTTGTTAGAACAAGGGCATACAAAAAGTGGAAAGACAAAATTTTATTTCCTCCTAATGTTCTTCCAAGGCAGAGAATTAATAACTGTCTGTGAATATATCATGTACAGTACTTCTATATGCACAGGAGCACTTAGAAAATACACATCTTCAGGCAAAAAAAACTCTGGAGATTAGATCAGATACATTTTCAACATTCCCATCTATTATAAAAGAAACCTTTAATTCTTGCATCTTTAATTCCATTTCTATTGCTGAAACTTGAGTCCATGCATCATGGCAAATCAGCAAATACACTTCTGGTTTATGCTTGAAAGCACTCATGCTACTCTATATTCATTGCATCATGTTCCAGTTACAAACACTTGCTTTTCACAGGTGGCCTAAATATGTGGATGACAGTAATTGTTCCTGTGGTTGACATTAATTGCTCCTATTGTCAAGTCAAAACCTCTACTCTGCCAAAATATATGCTTGACTTCTTGCAAGTACCATAAAAGAACATGAGACTCTTGTTTTTCTTCTGAATATACCAGAAAAGCTCAAGAGGGTCAAGACTGCCATTACAGCTGACCCAAAGACTACAACATGCACTGTAATAGTTTTACCTGTCTAGTTCAAAAGCAAAAATAAATCATTTACAGTAACCACTCCTACAAGTAAAACTGCAAAGTGCAAGATGGATTATTTCAATTTACATTATATTATGACCATCTTTCTCAATTATTTACATGTCAGAGTTGAAGCACTTCAAAATGGGTTTGGAAAATCTGGGGACTACCCCCTCAAAAATCACATCAAACCTAAGTCTGAGACAGTATTTGTCTGGAAATCAGTTATTTTTTGATGAGTTCATTCTGATCAGTTTCTTAAAACTAAAAGATTTTTCCAACAAAACAATTTAAATGTCAAACACATCTGAAGTGTAACAAGGCAGATAAAATTAGTAAAATGCTAAGCAAATGTCTTTGAAATAGAAAGTTGGTGGCTGTGCATTTACCAGAATTGATAGGTCTTAGAAGGTGTAACAGATAGAAAGTTATAGGGGAGGTGAACATGAAGGTTGTGCTCATCTAAACCAAATCACAACTAAGCTCTAAGGGAATCTAGGTCTGCTGTTTTTCAGTGTGCCAGGTCAACACTATCAAGTGCTAATTGCAGTGCTCATCAGATTAAATGAGAAGATTCTCACGCCATTCTGAGATTAATCTGTACTTTGCAGAATAAAGCTCTAAATGGTATTTGATTCAAAACTCACACCCCACTGAGAAAGGGATTTGGGCACTGCAGATAGCCAGCCATGATTAAATCTGGGTTATGCATCACTGATTAAATTTAAACAAGTCTTTTATGCACATTTACACAATGAAAAGCTTTTGATATAGTTCCAAAATAAAAATTGCTAAAACTTTGCAGCTGTAGAATTCATTTAATAAACTATAGCTCCAAGAATTGATGCCAAATTTCCAGCTACATGTTCAGGGTAGCATTTGATTGGATATTTAAAGAATAAAAGTGGTCATGCGGCATCTGTGAGAAAGCATTAGTGCCTCTGAAAATAATTCTGGTTGTGCTTTAGCATAGTACTTAGGATGAGAGCCAAAAAGTGGATCCTTAGATATCCTAGAATATATTTCAAGAGGATTTTTAGATGTCGTAAATCTAAAAGTGAGACAAAAAATACAAGAACTAACTACTTCACCGACCTAAATTTTATCAGGCACCCAAAGTTCTGTTCTCCCTTAGATTCTGAGACACCCAAGCACCCACTACTTATCAGAAGCCTACAAATTGCTAACATGTAGTCTCACGCACAGGATATTACGACAGCCAGTATAGCAGGGCAGCCTCTGTCTTCTGTATTCATCAACAACTGATTTGTCTGTCAAATAAACCTGATCCACAAGCTTGTTCCTCTGAATCCTTATTTAACAGGTGCTTATAATGCCCTATTTTACAACTACACACAAAAGAAGTTCCAATTACTGAGGCCTGAGCCATGCCAGTCTTTCTAGGTTTTGTCTGCAACTCTACTTCACTATAATGAAATATATAAAAGGGAGAATGCACTTACGAAATGCACAGGATCATTCCCTTAAAAGCTACCAGAATCTACCAGAATATCCTAATATAATACATATAGAATTCAAGCTCTTTTGTTGCACTGATTCACATAAGAAGCCACTCAAAAATATACTCTTCAGTTATGAAAATAAACATCTAGGCACAGTTAGATGTTTAAAAAAAGCCCAGAAAGTGAACATCTGCCACCTTGTACCCAGTAAACTATTGTCTAGTCCAGTGGTACCTACAATGTGTGCTTACAGTCTTTAAACTTTTAATATCCCTCCAGACCTGAAAAATTAATTTTGGAAATGCACACAGAAGCTCAGTTCTGGCAAGTCTCACTCAGCATAATGCCTAAAGCTGATAAAATTTCACATACTCCACCTTTTCAGAGTGTAACTAAAACACACCTACAGGATCAGACAAATGAAGCTCTCTTTAACAAGTGAAAAAACAAACAAACACCAAACTTTTTGTGCAATAGCCTAGTTTTCACAGTAAACTTTTGTAAGAGAAGACCGAAATACCTATCTACCTTTTACCCAAGGTTGCTCAAATTCCTGTCTCCCAAGTGAGACTCTGACCAAATGTCTTACAGCTAAATTAACGTTGGAGGCAAAGAAAAGCTTTCTCTAGTCCTGGTGCTGAAACTGGGCTTGAAAAAATATTTCCAGAGGTACTGAAATATAAAAATACTAAACAGAAAAGAGTAAGAAATAATAGGATGATCATTTAAATTTTACAGAATTGTACATCTTACTTTTAGATCTGTTTTACATTGAGATGTGACCATAATAGCTCTTTAAGGCCTAAATACAGGGCATAAAACATGTCACAGTAAATCCTTCCAGCTGCTTCAGGTCCTGATTGCAGATATGAAGTCATGTCTTACTGTGTGACCAGTATTTAATGCTGTTAGCAAAACGCTGAACACTTGGACAGTACTCAGAAACATACTTAGCAGGAAAATCTTGCCACAAAAAAAATTAATGCTAGACACAATGACAACTAATACATAAATCACAAAAACACTATGACCACTTACATGAAACTCTCACCAAGTACAGCTCCCCCCAAAAATACCCACCATGGCCATAATTAGGTATTCTATGGGGACACCCTGAATCTTTCTCTGAAGTGCTCAGTACTGTTTATTGACTAGAGACAGGATACCAGTCATGATTGACTTTTATTCTGCAGCATAGTTCTTAGAAAGTAGAATATATGTAATACTCCAGTAATGATGTGGGAGGTACCCAGTGATATGTAGGCATCAAATAACATATCATACAATTCAGTAAATATCCTTTGCAATACATTTTACATGATGTAAACAAAACTAAATTAAAATATAATATAACAAGCAGAGAAAGCTCATTTGGTAAACAAGAACCTTCAAAAGACAGCATTTGCAATGCTCAGAAAGAGCATACCAATTTGAAGCAGATAAGGACTATTATCAAAGGGATAATAACCATCTCATACTTATGCATGCAGCATAATGAACAGAAAAGCACAATAAGGCAGATATGTTAGATTAGCATAATTTTATTCCACTATTCAAATGTGTATGTTGGAAATGGGTTTTGTTTAAATTAGTGCTTTTCTCCATGGGTTTTAAACACTTTATTCAAAATCCAGACTGTTTGATTTTGGTTTTAGCCCATTATCTGCAATTACCATCTACCTTGCTTCTGCTTTACCAATGGATATAGATTTTCAATCTATCTCAACAGTCTTAATGCCATAATAAGCCACTACTCACATTGTCTAGTAACATCTTCATGATATTTCAGATGGATTTTGTAAATGTTTCTTTATTTGATTATATATATAACTTCTTCCTTTAGCTAAACATTCCTCTGACAGAAATGAAGGATTTGAAACCTTTAAAAAAATGCTTTCAGAATATTTTAATCCTGTCAAACATGTCTCCTTCAACAGTTTATATCCTTTGTATTAAGGAATTACATATTAATTTAACAGTACTGGTCAAAAAGTAAATACCGCACATGAAAGTCTAATCCTACTGTGCATGAAAAACTACTATATTAGATTCATTTACTTGTATTCAATTTAACAACTTGTTCCTGAAGGAAAGTAATCCTCCAGAGAGAAGTAGTTCAAATTTTAGAAGAGAAGATAGCAGTTCCCTTAGCGGACTGTTCCAATGGTTAATCAACCTTGCTATTATTGAAAACAAATACTTAGGAGCTTTGCATGACTTTTTGTTTTACTTCAAGTACTGACAACTGTGCCATTTTCTTTTAGACAGGCTTACATGATATTTTTCCCACCTTTTTCTCTTGTGCTGAAAAAAAAAAAGGATAGATTGTGTTCAAAAGGTAAGTCTCACCTAGGGCATTCTAACTAGCTATAAAATAATTCCAGAGTGTACTTTTTTTTGGACTGGTCATTTTTTTCTGTACCTTTCCTCAAGCACACCAGAGCTAGACATACTGCTCTATTAAAAGCCGAACTGGTGTTGTCTAGAGAAAATTACCGCAAAAGGCTCTCGCACTCATCTGTTTTCACATTTAAGGCTGAGGATATCCCTTTTTGCCAGGATACTGCTCTGAGAATTTACTTTTAAAACTTTGTTTCATTCTGTTGGAGCTTCTTGCACCCCTGACATCAGAGGGGCACAAAATAGATCTTCATTTTTAGCCTGTTCTGAATGCAAACAAAACTGCAATCTTTACAATTTTTCTAACTAGTGGTTTAACAAAACCAGCATTATAATTGCTAGTTGGAGGCCACAGGCTTTATGCTAACTATGCCTTATGGTAACTACATGAGATGCCAGTTCTGGCCTGATAGGCTTGTTACCACTTGTCATAACAACTTCTTGTATGAGTTGGAGGTAGGTAGCAGGCATCTCTTGTTATGATATACAATTTAAGTGTAAGTAAAATATGTTCACATTTTGAAAAATCCCAGAATTGTTGCTGGCTAACACAATTCACTTAGTCAACTACTGATTATTAAAGTGCAATTACAAAACCTTGAAAAAAACCCTGCTTTTGTTTGAAAGAAAAAATGAAATTGCAGCTATCTAGAAGCCAATCTACAAATTAAAGATCTTTTATATCAGAACAAAAAAATTGTACTGACTGTACTTGAGAAAGCTGATCCACTGTGATGTGTATTTATTCAGATGAGCTACATTTTATAAGAGTACAAATAAAAACCTGTTCATTATATTGTGGCAATAAGAAGGCCAGGGAATCAGGAGTGCAGGATTTGTTTAAGTGTTTGTGTCTGATAAAATAGGGTGCCCTGGGAAACTACCAGGACTATAAGAAGAGACAATAGTCCTCATTGTATCCTTGGGACAGAAATTTTTAGAATTATTGTGTGTGTCCTTCCAAAACAGACTAGAAGTTGACATAGTATATATGGTATAAACAAAGATACAAAAAATTGTTAGAGTTACTATGATAAAGTCATTCCCCATTACCTTTCAGCTGAAAGGCTATTTGAATAAAATGTTAAATCCCGTTAATAAAATTATTTATTGAAATCACTACCAGTAACACAAAATAACTAATCAGCCAGGGATTAATAAAACTATTAAACTAATAAACTGAAAATCAAAGAAAACAATTATTCTGATCATACACAAAAATATTTCCCCAGATTACAATGTTATTCTTGCAGTTAAAGTAATGCCTGCAAAAGGGTTCCTTCATAGGTAGTCAAGAGATACTTCTGCACTCTCTCGCAAGGTAGTTCAGAAGATAAAGGTAGTAAGAATGGAAATAAGAATTTATTTTTCATGCTAAAAAACATTTCCTGAGCTTGAATTTTCAGTTTCACATTATACAGTTGTATGGCTTCCTGTCAGGTTATTATTAGTGACTGGGGTTGTTTGGTTTGGCATAGCTTGCAGTCATTGCAACTTCTTTCTATGAAAAAAAGTCATTCTTCATTGTATATATTTGCTTCTGCTCCATTTCACAACTTGATATGCTGTCAGATGGCATTTGTTCCATACTGTAAAACAATTTATTTTTTTCTCAGCCCTTCCCTAAAAGGTCTGATCCAGAAACATAAGAATGTTAAAATATGGAAAGCGTAAGTCATTGTTCAATGTGGTATTGATCTGCTAATAGACTGGCTTGTTTAAGGAAGTTGATTTTTTTACTCAAAACTAAGAAAGTTTTTTGCTCAAAACCAATCAATTGCAATGTCAAGCAGCCACATTTCTACATGTGTGTTTATATGTATATGAAGATATCTATTCAATACTCTTATTTCTAGAATCACAGAATCACAGAATTATTGAGTATGGAAAAGACATGGACATCATCGAGTACAGCCTATGACCTAACACCACCACATCATCTAAATCATGCCACTAAGTGCAGCATCCAGTCTTTTCTTTAACACCTCCAGGGAAGGTGACTCCACCACCTCCCTAGGCAGTCCATTCCAGTGTCTAAGCACCCTTTCCATGAGGAAGTGCTTCCTAACATACAACTTAAACCGCCCCTGGCGCAGCTTCAGGCTGTCACTAGTTGCCCGGGAGAAGAGCCCGTCCCCCACCTGACTACAACTTCCCTTCAGGTAGTTGTAGACAGTGATGAGGTCCCCCCTGAGTCTCTTCTTCTCCAAGCTGAACAACCCCAGCTCCCTCAGCCTCTCCTCATAAGACTTTCCCTCCAGTCCCTTCCCCAGCCTC
>JANHFX010003961.1:87031-133292 GCA_027560015.1 Chloroceryle amazona
CTTTGTACCCTTGCATTTCTCTTGTTTTGTATTTCTGACTTGAGTCCCTCGTTGTTTTGCTTTTCAAACCATTACACTCTGGTATCTCAAAGACTACTATTGACATGTCTTTTAAAACTTTATTGCCTAAAATATCAATTATAATAAGAAAACATATCAAGGCATCATCAGTTTGACAAACCAATATTCTCATCTAAGTAAATACTACTGTCATGTTGGACGGTCGACGTATTATAGTTAGCTGGATTTCTATTTATCGAATGCATGTGAGAGACCATATATGAGCATCTTGATAGAACACAAGAACAACTCATATTTATTTCAATGACCGCTATGTTTCAGATATTTTACTTTTCTTGAACAATAACCAAGTATATACTTGAACCCAAAGGACTGAGTGAGAAATTAGAACTTGAAGTTTATTAATGATAAAACAAAACAAAAAAAGGTTTGTTCTTACAAACTCTGTCATTTTTTGTTTCAAGGGCAGACAATAAATCTTTCCTTTAACGAAAATATCAGTGTTTAGATAGGACAGATAGGAAAATCAGAGAAAAGCAAGATATTCTTGCTCTTTCCCTCTGCTGGTTCTGCAACAAGTGTGCAAGCATTTCTGGAGCTGCTTGTGGCACCACTGATGCTCCTGATACACAAACAGGAAATAAAAAAATGATGCTCCAGTGATCACTATCCAGCAATGTTAAACCATAAGAAAACTGTTTTGGTTAAAAAGACCAAAAACTGCAAAGAAATCACAAAGAAAGACATAAGGGGAAAACAGGAGGGGAACCCCCCCTTTTTTGCCAACTATAATGAAATACATCCAATTCACCTTATATTCCAATGATGGTATAGCACCTCCTCCCCAAAACTTAAATCAAAAACTCAAAAAAATGTGTCATATTGCTTTTAATACACAAAGAAGACAGAACAAAAAAAAAACATATTGTGAGGCAAAATATTAAAAGGAAAAAGCTGGTATGCATAAAAATTTTATTACTGTGATATATTAACAATGTACTAAAATAATAAAAAGATGATTTATCCTTTCTGTAACAGTATCTTTTCTTTATAAAAGGACTCATACCATCTTCAAACATTGATAGAATTCTATTTTTATTTAAATTTCTTCTGTAAGAAGAAAAAAACATCAATTTTATTTCCACCAAAAAAAAAAAAAAAGAAACAAAAAAAGAAACCTATGGTAATATAAGAGAAGGCCTATGAAATAGTACATAATCCACCCACTCTTTTTATGACTTATCCTAACTTTTTCTACCTATGAAGCTTTTGAGAAGTTACCTCTGTATTTTTCAGATTCAGGAACCAATGATTAAATTTCAGAAAAGAACAGACATCACTATTACAGCTTTCAATTTATGTTTTATCCACCACAGGTGTATGCTATGTAATTTTGTTTTGTAAATACACTGTGGAGAATTAGCATGCCACAATTCATAAACATGAACATGTAGGTGCAAAAAAGATTTATCTCAAGGTTAGCAGACAAAGTGTTAGGGTCAACAGGGAAAAGGGAGATGTAGGGACAAGATGAAACGTGAAATAGCATAAAGTAAAAAATAAAGCAAATGTCACATTAGAGAACCTAGACTGTTTCTGCACCAGCTCAACCTTCGCAAATTTTGGAGAAGCTGGTATAATGACTGGTATAATGATGAAAGTTAAAAAATTAGTAGAAAACTCAATTGATATTTTCCACAGTGTCAGAAGAGGACTACAGTTTGCCAGGATCTCCTTCTCATTCACCCTGCGGTAGCAGGTCTTATTATCTCTCTTTCTGCCATTCCTGCACTTCTGGACTCCCAGGTCTATCTGATTCCACAACTTCCACAGAAAGTCATGGATAAACTCATATCATAATAATGTCTAATAATTAACCAGTGACAGAGGATTCTTCATCTCTTTCGGCTCTATTAATACATTACACAATTCAATACCATAATTCTTGACCCTGATATCATCTGTCCACAGCCATTTTATATAATCTGCATACCAGATTCCATTTACAGCTTAGATCTGATTACAATAAGGATGCAATCAGTAAGTGTAAATTACTGAGTTACCAATAGTATTGATACTTCATAAAGATGGAGTATATTTCTGTCCTGAGAGGGGTGACTAAAGGGAACCCTCAATATTGAAAGATTTTCTTGGACACACTAAGCACAGGAATGGCAAATAAAAGTAAACTTTACAGCAATTGCTATTACACCATTTTCAAACCGGTTACTGTTAATTACGCCTTAATTCTTAGATTATTTTAACATGTAACAAGAAAATAGTTTTTTATTGGATTGTATTGCTACTGTCATTAGATTCTTTTAAAACTTTTGCACTGAAGACAGAAGCAGCAAGGACAAATTAATGAAACACTGCTTTCACAAACTGTAGTTTGCTGCTTTTACAAATCAATACCTAGAATTATTACAAGAAAGGAAGCAGGGAGAGAATTTTTCCACTAAAAAGCATCTCTTGTGTAGCAAGAGGTTTAAGAAAACTTTACTATCATTACAAAAGCTAGTTGGTGACTCAGGGAGAGAAATGGTATCTTCGGTCATTTAAGTCTTTTCTTTTCAACTGGCCAGATTAAAATATCTGATAATCCTTTGAAAGTGGTGGGCACAGATTTCATATCAAGACTATTTCTACTGACTGTGAAGAGATTCATATCACATGCAGAACTGCATTTGACTTAGGGTTTTTTATTACAGTTTGAATCGCATTTCACTCATACTTACAGGCCTAAACCCACTGGATATCATATTGTAGACTATCATGCAAGCAAACTTCCCTGCCTTATGCTGTTTTCCTAACAGATTAGGCTGTATAAATTTTAAAATATAAATGATAACTGAACAAGTGAAATGATTTGACCAAGGTTGCAAAAGGCCTTTTTAAAATTTGTCTCACAGAACACCAGTATAATGTCGCCATTTTTCATATGAAAATATTTGTTATTTTAGTACTTTTTACATTAAAAAAGAAGAATCAGGAAACTATGCTTCTAGTTCTGCACTGCCATCAGATGAACCATAGTATTCTACATTAAAGATATTAACTATCTAAAAAATGGAAGAAAATGGCATCCAGACCAGGACCCTTTTTTCTTTCATTGCATAAATTTTAATTAGCAGATGATGCCTGGTTCTTTTTAATGACATCTTTAATGTGCTTAAGTATTATTGCTTCAAGATATAATATTATTTCTGTTTAAGTTCCCACTGTGAGCAGATAGAAATTTCTGTATTTACACTTTTGCTCTACTTACATATAATAAATGTTTACAAAGAGCTTTTCTACAGGGAAAGATAACAAGAAATCTAGTGAATGAAATTGCCTAGAGTTATGATAGAGAGATTTGATTGACAGTGGTTTTGTTTCAAAAATAATTGTATTTGATAAAAGAAAAAGCTAATATAGCTACTGGGTTGGGTCCAAATTCAGCCTTTTACTGAAGTTTCTCCCATTATTTCTTTGTGGTTATATTGTATCTGGTTTATGGACCCACATTATATTAAAGGTAACTTTTAGAAACCTGAAGAAATGATATTCAGATTTACTGTACCTTTAGTTACTAAATTTTCAGATTTATCTTCTGCAACAATATGATATAAGGAGCTGAAACATATGAATCACTTCCTATGTTTTTCCAAGGAAATACAAGTTGCAAACCACAAAACCTAAAATCTACTTATATTATACGTAAGGATTTTGCCTGCAAATCATAAAAATTGTCCGTGAAGTCAAAGAGGATTTTGCAGGCTCAGAACTGAAGGAACAAATTATTTTTTGTTGAACATCTGGGTAACCTTCTTTATTCTTCCTTTACATTACTCTTGCAAATGATTTCTAATGGGCTATAAATTTGTTGATGCATAGAGATTAATTTAGAGATTAGAACACATAGTGGTAGATATCTAAAACTCATAAGTGTAAAATGCACATATCATTAAAAAATTATTTAATGAAGGAATATGTCAAAACCGGGACTAACTAAATGTGACAAGAGAGTGAAAGGGCAGTATCTATGCCACCACTACCACCCAAAAGGGTAGGCATTTTGGATCACTGCTTTGCATAGACTCAGTCTCTCCTCCACTGATTACAATCACTATACTTTCTGTGTATGCTCACGCACCAATCAATATTTTGTCTATCATTCATTCTCTCCAGTAACATTTATATACAGTGTAATACTGCTTCATGGTTTTTATTTCATCTGTACATTTGGATGTTACTTCAAATACTGGGAAAAAACCCCTCATATGCTGTTTGGTTATACAGCAGTCTCTGTGTACCTGCATCATCAAGATCTCTCTATAGCATACTCATGTGTTGAAGCAAAGTATACAATACAAGCTAAAAGAATAGCTTATGGTAGAACATTCTTTAAGTAACAACAGGCCAAGCTAACAAAAAGATGTGTCTCTTAATTGATCCATATATGTAGAAGTAACTTTTTTGCTCTATATTTATACTTGTAAAACATGCTAATATTATTAAGTGAATACTAGCTGCACGACTAATAATGTCCATTTTCATGGTCATATTTTTTAAAACCTGGTACAGCATACTTTACTGACCACTGTATTTTTTAAGGAGGAGATATGCTCAAGGAGAATATTAAATACTGCCTAATAGCTATCTTGCTTATGTCACCATTTCAGTTGATTTCTCCAGGAAGATTCACTGTTCACAAATTCCAAATAACCTTTCTATCCATTTCTTTGCGGTTGTCATTTATCAACAGACAATTTACAAAATGACAGAACAGATGCTTCTTTTTCATTTTCTATAATATGATAAGCAAATATTTTCCAGTTAAAGACAGAATGCTGACTTGAATATTTTCCTCCATTTAAAAAAACAGTAGCAGTAAAGACATAATATATAAAAAGCTCATTATATCATAAAACTTCTTTGAACGATTTCTACTTGTTTGGAGAATGGCTACTTGACTATCACTATAAACAGCTGTTTCGAACGAATGATTTGTAGAATAGAGATGGATGACTTAGCAACCAAAAGTTGAAAAGGCACTATTACCAAAATGTAGCACAAAAACTATATGT
Source organism: Chloroceryle amazona (assembly GCA_027560015.1). Taxonomy (NCBI): domain Eukaryota; kingdom Metazoa; phylum Chordata; class Aves; order Coraciiformes; family Cerylidae; genus Chloroceryle; species Chloroceryle amazona. Next base: position 92,125 of record JANHFX010003961.1, read on the forward strand.
GTAGTTTTCTGACACACACGTAACAATAAGAGTAGATGTACTCTACAAAAACTTTATTAAAATAAGCAAAGATACGATGCAAACTGTCACAGTTTAGGGTCAGGGTGGCCCCTTAGACCTACAAAAGAGGCTCTCTGCTAACCCCTCTCCCTCCCCAAAGGGGAAGAGAAAGGGAATAAGTGAGGGAGAGACTTAACGATTAGAAAAAGGAAACTAGAACAGCTTTAATGAAAATAATAGTAATAAAAGTGGAACATATACAAATATATACAGAACAAGTATCGAACCCAACATCCACTGATGGCAATTACATCACCATCACCACGGATGCTGTGGAACACGCATCAGGAGAGTCTCAGACTGGGCTCTGCAGCAGATGGGAGCTGTGTTCGAGATGGATTCTGGTACTGAATTCAGGAACACACCAATTGGAATTGAAGGCAGAATGGACTGAGACCTCCTTGGATGCTCCAAGGAAGGAACTGAAAGAGGACTTGAGGCAAGGCAAGCAAAGCCAGCAAAGCAGTCCAAGGTGGGAGAAGAGCCCGGGAGCCCCCAGAGAGAGTTATAGACCCTCCAGATCCCTCTGCTTTATACTGAATATGACTTATATGGGGTAGAATACCTCGTTGGTCAGTTTGGAGTCACCTGCCCTGTCTGCTCCTCCCTGCAGCTGTGGCCTTTCACTTTCCTGCACCCCCAGTGTGGTGCACAAGATCCAGCAGTGGCCTTGGTCTGCACACCAATCCCTGGCAGTAACTCTAACCATGGGGTGGTATCACTGCCAGCAGCAGACACTGTCTGAAAACAGGCTGCTAACTTCAGACAGTGCAGCGAGTTAGAAGAACTGAGATGAAAAGTAAAATCACTGAACATAATTAGTTCTGTTCTCACTCAAACCAGGACACAAACCTATGGCTCAGTTTAGACATGAATAAATAATGGAGCTAAATGTACATTTTACAATAAAAATAGCTTCACTGCAAGTAATTAACTTCTTGTATGACACTGATTATTGTTTCTGACAAACATCTCCAATGACATTTGCTCAAAATACATATGCTAGTTAACAGTGTTAAGCTGATAGTTTAACTGTTTAACTACTTTCTATTACTGAAATCCTGTTCTTGACCATGTATTTATTTTCTTTTAAACATATTGTTGACATAACCAAATCAAAACAGTGAACTATCCTGTGTCTCAGACATATTCACTGAAGTCTGCTAGGGTAAATAGATGTAATTTTATTGAGATAAATGGAGCTGAACCAATTTTCAGCTCCACTGAAGTTTATGGAGCTGAGGAAAGAATGTATCCCTTGTTTTGTAAAAGGACAGAAGAATTTAGTGAAAAGGCATAACGTTAAATTTAGGTGCATCAGGAACTCGGAGATGCAGTAGAATCATTTATTTCCTGAGTATTCTGTGGAGAGCTGGCAATGTAAGACTAAGTACAGTATTTTTACTTAGAAATGCTGCTTGATTGTTCCCTTTAGTTGGTTTTCTTTTAGAAGTGCTAGGCTACAGATTTAAATCACGGGGAATACTTTGGAATTTCTGAAAAAAATCTATCAGTACTACAAGTCAAAAAGAGTATCTTAGTGAAACATGAAGAGGTTCCTGAAGTAATTGATAGACTTTCAAAGAAAATTAATTGCCTTCTATTCTTATAGGACTTTTTTTCATGACTACTGTAAAACATAACTCTCTTTTAGTCATAGACAAAACATATATTTAGTGATAAAGCATATGTCCTGCATGTACAGTTACCTCAAAATATTCACCACACAAATAATGAAACTTCCAGGTATGATTAGAGCTCTTATTTCTGTGAAAGAGCAGTAGGTCACTAAAAATTTTGTTTACGTTGGAATGGTTATGAAAATAAAACTTATGTGAAATATAAAAAAAATGGAATTGGCATTTTTAACTTTGAATAATGAAAAATGTTTTATATCTATTCAGAAGTCTTTGATTAAGCTAGACACTCCAGGATTTTATTTTGGGTTTGTTTCTTCCCTCTCATTGCCTCTTTCTGTCCCACTTAGTGCAATCAGAAATCTAAATTCAAAGAAAAAATAAAAAGAGACATTTCAAAGTAATAGTCCAATTATCAGCAGAAAGTGACACCAGGTATGTCACACATTTATGCTGAAGACTTCAGCTCTCTACTATTACTACAACTAGGAAGGGTGATGACAGGACAATGTAAGAGCTCTATTATTGGTTTGGGATAAACTGAACATTTGGCCAGCCACATATTCAAACACTGCCAAGAGTCATCTATGAGAGTATTGGAAGCATGTAATGGCACATTTCAGTCTTTATTAATTTGCAACTCAAGAACTTTCAGTGCTCAACATTGCAGCCAGACACAAAATACTCTTCCAGGAGGTATTTATGTCAGAATTGAACTTGGACCTGCATCTCTAGAGCAGATTCAACTAAACTTTTGTATGTGACAGGTTATCTGTGAAAAATTTGGAAGCTGAAAGTTAACTTTCACAAGTGCTTTTGACCATTGTCTGCATAACTGGATTAAATGCTGCCATCACTAACCACATTTTAAAAAATAAAATAGTATTTATTGATACATGAGTCAGTCTGGATTTCTCTGCCTTCTTATTACCTTCACCGCAAGCAGACAAAATTTTAAGGTCTTTAAGCATCAGTCCTTTTAATGTACTTTCTAAATGCTTACATATCTAAGTGCTGGCACTGAAATCAATATGATTGCACAGTTCTAAAGACACACATGTGTAAGTTGAAAGCATTTTCTTGCCAATTGTTGCATTTTCTGATGTCCTCTTCAGATGGCAAGAGGAAGTTTCAGGCCCTCGGCCTTTCTCAGTTCCTTTTAAAACCAGAGGCATTAAGGGTTAGATTTTCAGCATTTCCAATAGCTCCCTAGAGAGCACATGCTAAAGATTAGTGGCATCTTCTTTTGCACTCTGTTATAGAATTTAGCTAGATTTTGAAGGAGCTCTTTAAGCATTTAATACCAAAGTTTTAAGGGGCAGTTCTGGGAAGTGAAGCTGTAAGTCTGTGCTCATCACACTTAATTTTTATTTATGAATAGTTAATAAAATAGTAAATTTCTTAACAAAGAAAATAATTTTTTAAAATAGAATTCTCTTCACTTAAAATTTTTACACACCTAACAAGAGCACCTATCCAAAAATGATGTTTCAGGATAATATATTTATTTAAATCAAAATTTTAAAAGGTAGATAATTCCATTTTCTTTTTAGATACAAAATTTAAAGGACAACCTAGTAGTTATTCAAAACTGTTTCAGCAGACACATGTTATGCTGATTACAAACAGTGTAATAATTTAACCAAATCTGTAATTCTAATTAGCATTGGCTTTCTGTCAAGTACAGCAATTAGGGAAGTTGTCAATGTCAATCCTATTATTCTTCTTGATAATGAAATTATTTAAACATCAACCAAACATGAATGTTCTATTTTTACTTGGAGAACAGTACATTAACATGGAAAGCATAATGACTGTTAAAACCCTCATAGTGCTTAATAAATGGATCTCATCAACCAAAATTATCTACCTAAATACCTGAATACAGATGTTCATAAATAACAGTATAGACAGATATATATGACCATCTTAAGGTAACCTAAAGGTTTGCAAATAGTCCTTAAGGTTCAGAAGAGCTAGAAATGTCACAGAAATCCTTTAAGTAAATCATGCAAGAATTCTAAGGGTACTGGTGAATTGAGACCACATATTGCATCACAATGCCTGGTAAAGGACCATAACCAAAGGATAAAATATACAATATTCTTTGGGATTATGCTCTAAATACAGCTATTTCCAATCCAAACTTGAAACAGCAAGGACCTTCCCAGGTGAAGAAGGTGAAAGGCACAAAACCTGACATTTCCTTCCTGCTTTAGCACCTGGTGATTTGCAGAGTACCATATCTGTCACTGAAATACTGTGTAAAGCAGATCAATGAAGTCTGTCATAACTGTGTATAAATGCAGACTGGATATATCTACAAATTTGAATTGTCAGTTGTGTAAATATGATTGATAATGGAAAAGACAATAAAACAAGTAGAGCCACATTAAAATTCTGGCTTTCTCTGCTTAGGAATTTAGCTAACCTGAAGCTGTGTTAAGGAAATGCAACATGAAGAAATGTCATGCATATTTGGGGCCTGAATACTTTGCTAATATAATTTTCAAATATATTTGGCTCTCAAAGAATGAAATACACACAGCAATAATTTAGGTTGGTTTGTTTTGGTTTGGTTTTTTTTGTTTACTTGTTTGTTTTGTGGGGTATTTTGTGTGTGTGTGTACTAAATACACTACTTTAGTTACCATCCACATCATTTGTAGCAAATTCAATAACTTAGAAACAATCTTTCCTCTTCAAATATATTTTAAAGTACATTTAAAGACCATAAATACAAATCAAACCTCTTCACAGTGCAATAAAAGCATAATAAGAGGTTTAACACACAATCAAATATAATAATCATACATTTAAGACTGCAAAACTCCATGTCCAACATTTCAGAAGCAAAATAATCTGCAGTCAGTACTAATTTAACCCGTTCACATTGCAACTTTACACTTCTGTTTGAAAAATATATCAAGATAAAAAGGAATGAGACAGAAACTTTAGAATAACAAGAAATGACATCTTATTCCCCTCAGCCTGCTACTATAACCATGTATCCTCATTAATTTATTCATCATTTAGAAATATAGGCAGATATCGAGTAGGTGGGCTGCGCTTGCCTAAGAAACATCTAATTGTTAGAATAGATAAAAGGGAAAGGCAGGTTTGTATACTACTGAAAACCCCATGAACAATGCTTTAATTTAGCTTATTTTATCACACATTTCTCATATGAAATTGACTTCAACAAAGAGTGAAAGCACAATTTATCCTGAAAAGTAGCCCAAAATTTATATCCCATTGGTTTAGATGTTAAAATACCCTATTGTTTATGGTATATGCAATGACTATTAATAAATACATGAAGATACTTTCACTTAGATAGCATGTTCTAATGAGAGACATAAGGTGAGAAATTATGCTGTTGAGTGAATACAATCTTTGATATTTACCTGGTGACATTTTTTCATAACAACATAAAAGCATTCTATGCAGAAATCTTTTGGATTTCTATAAATATTCAGAAACAAGCAGGATATACACATAGAGTTAGTGCATTTTAAAGAAAATATTTTTCTTTCAGTGTACAAATGATATAAAATATGGAAAATGACAGAAGTTAAATAATATAATTTTATTATTGCATTTTTTTTTAACTCTGACATTCTGTGTTAAGCATTTAAAGAGCTAATGTCAGACACTGCACTACTTAAATTGCAAATGGATTTGCATAAATAGCTGCAGAACTCCAAGGGGGTAACCTCTACAAGTATAGTTACTTAAAGGAGAGTTGCAGGCTACAAAATATTTGAATACTCACAAGACTTTGACGCCCTGATTCACATAATCACAGAATTATTGAGTCTGGAAAAGACCTCGAGATCATTGAGTACAGCCTATGACCTAACACCACCACATCATCTAAATCATGCCACTAAGTGCAGCATCCAGTCTTTTCTTAAACACCTCTAGGGAAGGTGACTCCACCACCTCCCTGGGCAGTCCATTCCAGTGTCTAAGCACCCTTTCTGTGAGGTGTCATCGGCAAATTTACTAACAGTAGACACTATCCCCTCATCTAGGTCATCAATAAAGATGTTGAATAGAACTGGGCCCAGTACTGATCCCTGGGGGACACCACTGGTCACTGGACACCAACTGGATGCAGCACCATTCACAACCACTCTATGCACCCAGTTATCCAGCCAGTTTTTAAGCCAGCAAAGGTACACTTGTCCAATGCATGGGCTGCCAGCTTCTTCAGGAGGATGCTGTGGAAGACTGCATTGAATGCTATGATAAAGTCTAGGTAGACCACATCCACAGCCTTCCCCTTGTCTACCAGATGGGTCACCCAGTCAAAGAAGGAAATAAGATTGGTTAGGCAGGACCTTCCTTTCCTAAACCCATGCTGACTGGGCCTGAGCCCCTGGTTTTATTGTACGTGCAGCTTGATGGCACTCAGAATGATCTGCTCCATAACCTTGCCAGACACTGAGGTCAGTTTGACAGGCCTATAGTCTCCTGGATCCTCCTTTTGGCCCTTATTGTGGATGGTCGTCACATCGGCCAACCTGCAGTCATTTGGGACCTCCCCAGTTAGCCAGGACTGGTGATAAATGATGGAGAGGGGCTTAGCCTGCTCTTGTGCCAACTCCCTAAGCACCATGGGATGAAGCCGATATGGACCCATAGCCATGATAGGGTATAAGTGGCACAGGCGGTCCCTAACTACTTCCTCCTGGATTACAGGAGGGATGTTTTGCTCCCCATCCCTATCTATCAACTGAGGAGCCCAGTTGTCCTGAGGATAGTCAATCTTTTCATTAAAGACTGAGGCAAAGAAGGTGTTGAGTGCCTCAGACTTTTCCTTGTCTTCTGTTACTAAGTTGCCCCCATCGTCCAATAAGGGTTGAAAATTTTCTCTGGCATCCTTTTGTTAATAATGTATTTATAAAAGTTATTTTTTTTATCCTTAACAGATTTGGCCAGATTAAGTTCTAACTGAGCTTTTGCATCTCTAATTCTCTTTTTACATGACCTTACAGTATCCTTAAATGCTTTCTGGTTCACCTGCCCCTGTTTCCAAAGTTGATACACTCTTTTCTTTTTTTTTTCCCCTGAGTTCCTGCAAAACTCCTTGTTCAACCAAGCCGGTCTTCTTCTTTCAGCACATAGGGATAGCCTGCTCTTGAGCCTTCATAATTTCATCCAAGCAAGTCCAGCCTCCATAGGCCCCTTTGCTTTTGATGACTGTTTCCCAAGGGACTCTCTGAATTAGCGTGCTGAATAGACCAAAGTCAGCCCTATGGAAGTTCAAGGTAGAGGTTTTGCTGACAACCCTCCTCACTTCACCACATAAGAAGTTAAATACAATTAAATAATCTATTTTAGTGAAGTCCCTGTACAGAGAACTCACATGCTGTACCTATAAACGTCTGCATATCACCCATTTATTCACCTCCCCAAGAAAAGTGGCCAAGTAAAGGATAAGGGAGAAATCAGTTTCATGAGATGTGAAAAAACTTCAAAATGTAATATGAAATACATATAAACACATTAAATATACATGTGCATGCACACACGGCGGTGCATAATTTAATAATAGAAATTTAATTTTTAATTAGAGCCACAATCAAGCATCTATTTACAGCCTTCTGAGTAGAAAGTCATGCAACAATTATGAAAATATTGTTGTGAACAACTCCAAAAATGCCACTCCTAGTGCAACTGTGGCATTGTTATTTAAATGGTACAGCAATGTTTTTGGTGGCACTACCAACAACATGTGTGCTGGATTTATTTCTATTTGAAAAAGGTCTGCAACACAGTTCTGTAGCAAGAAGCTAAAGCCACAAGAGACCACTTTTTCTTCCACCCCTTTAAATCAGTGCTTGGTTATATATAATGGATCCCTGGTCTCCATCATAATCACTAGTAATTCTGCAATTAATTTAACAGTGTAAGATTTCATTTATCCCCTCCTCCTTCCAATAACCAGCACTTTTACTTTATTGACAAAATTTAAATCTGCAGGAATCATACAGTCCAAGAACCTGAGCTTACAACCTTCTTCTGGAAACAAGGACTAGTAATCTTAAGCACTCAGTTCACCTCCACATGAATTTTAAAACATTGTTTTTCATGTTGAATTGATATTAATAACTACCTGATTTGGCTATGTAAAATAAAACACGATATGATTTTTTTTTTCCTGGGTTTGATCAATTGTTTAGAGTTTGGTTCAATAATTCACCTTTCTAGAAACTGACTATTGAAAACCTTTTCCTACACTGACAAGTCAACCTACGGGCATCCACAACAGTACTTTGCCTCCATGAATATGAGAACTTCCAAGTCTGTATCTAAGATCTGATGTTACTGAAGATTATGGAAAAAACTTCTACACCTGTTCTTCAACTTTCAGCCAACTCAAGTCAGTACCCCGACAGTGTCATAATCATTTAGCAAACTTTATAAACACAACCCAGTATGGAGGTCAGAATACAGCCAAATACAGTATGATTATAGATATTACAATTAAGTGTACTAGTGAAACAACCCTCCAATACCACGTACTGATTCTGTTATCTAGCATGCATGCAGACTTGTAAGAATATTTTCAACTACTTTTGACAGAAAATATCATACATATCCAAAGGTATTTTTACTTATGTCTCTACAGTAGTAATCAGCAAGGAAAAGTATAGCACAAGATTAAAATGTTTTTGAAGTTATTAAATATATCCTAACATATTGGATGTTGTTGTTCAGGATAATTAAAAAAGTGTGCACCTTTTACATGGTGAATTAAAACAGATCCTTAGCAGCTTGCATTAAAAAAAAAAAAAAAAATCTGTCATTTTGCAATAGCATAGATAGCGTGGATAGCTAGCTCTTTAAATGGAAGTGAATCCCAGTCATTTTATTGATGAATATTACTGTAACTCTATAAAGCTCAGTGGTCCCCAAATTGACTTGGACAGATTATGACATGGGGTATTTTATGATATTTCATAAACATAACCACAGAATCCTGCTTGAAAGGCAGTTACACTTTTTTGTGCTTTGAAGAAATAATCTGCCTGATCTCTCTAATCTGAGGTATAAATCTTTTCTGTTCCATCAGCACATATACAGCCATACAATCCTCTGACATTAAATCCCTTAAATCCAGTGATACATAACAGTCATTAAACTTTCCCTCTCAGAAGTGTACAAAAGACACTTGTTTGGTGTTGGTCCTCTTAACATAATCTGCAGATGGCCAGTAGCATGCCTGCCATGGCAAATATTCTGTTTTAATTATCATCTTTTCACAGCATAATTTTAAAAGTAAGTCATAGTGTCTTATAAATAATGTTCACTATAAGTTCCTTGATCTTGAAAATCTTAAAGAGGTTTGTAAAATGTTTATAGATGTCTATGCTTCTGCTGTTTTAATGATGCAAATTTTCATGCTCAAAGGACAACATTTTTGCTGACCAGCATGCTGAAACCAACAGATACAGCTTCTAACTTCAATTCATCATGGTATTCTCCATAAAATATTCCCATTAACATGTTTCTTGGTAGGATAGCTAAATGAAGTTATTTATGTTATTCCTTTGCTTTCACAAATACCTTAAATATTGCAGTCACCAAAACTTTCCTGAAGGGCTTCTCCCCCTCCCTAGCTATTTATCAATGTTGGTTTTCTTTGCAAAACTGGACAATTATTTGACCTTTAGGTTTGCTGACAGTTTATTTGCCACATAGAAGACTTGTATCCAAATCTGGATCTGGTGATAAATTTTTGAGATACATGATGCCTCTTTTATAGTTTCCAACATATTTTGCTTATACGAAGCTAGAAAAAATGCTCAGTAGAAGCATACATCCTCGTTTCAGCAGAATCTGTGGCAGTTCATATAAGACTGTGTTTAATTATGCATGCTCTATTTTACTTTAAGGTCTTGATAATGAAAATTATTTCTGTTGGTATACTGGTAGATACTCACAAGTGAATACCAAGAGATCCTTTCAAGATGTTTTTTTATAACACTCAGGAAATTTGTATCTTTTACTTCTACTGATCTAGGAAGGCTGTATCTTTTATACAAAAGATCAGTTGTTTCATCAGTCATCTGGAAAATTGAATAGTACGGAAATTTCAAGTCCACAATCTCCTTCTCTAACTAACAAACTATCAAGTGTCTAGCAGTCCTTCTGTGAAGACCACAGACTGAAATAATGAAAACAGAATGGGGAGAGACTATGTCTGCACCTGAGCAGACAGAGCATTTAAGGAGATGTGAACTTCAATTTTTGAGTTTGCTCTTAGGGTCATTTCTGATTTTATCGAATAAGCACTAGGATAAAATATAGGATGTGGCTCTGTAGTCTCTGTAAATAGATACACAATCATAATGATAACTCCAGAGTCAAAGAAATTTTAGGGTTAAAAAATATACATGATTGAATCCCTACTCTATGAAAGCATTCTGGATTCTTATGAAGAATGTCATCTACTGCTCATTGACATTCTCTGTTCAAATGACTCAGACGTCTGTTTCCTGTTAATCACCTGCTTAAGTATTATAATCAATTGAGGCCTGAACTGTCAACATTGACTGTCATTGTTCTCATACAAATCTGTGCTTAGCAACCTGAAATATGGGAATTACTTTCTTGCAGAAGTAAAGGCTGAGGTCTCTTCTTGCAACAGACAACATATAAAAACATGGAATGGAATCAGGACATGGAATGTCCATAAGACATATGACATGAACAATAATCTTACCCAAACTCCTCACCAAAAAATATGCACTATTCATGCAAATAATAGTAATAATAAATAAATAACAGTAAAAATACAGTCTTGTTTTAAGACCTAAGAAAAGAGTTCAGTTTATCTACAATTAAAAAAAAAAAAAAATCAGGTATTTCTTGATTTCAAATCCAGTTGGTTTGACCAGATTACTGATAGACAACTTTTTAAACAAAGGTCAATATTAGGTGACCTAGATCACTAACTAGAAGTAACATTTTCCTATGAACAACAAAAATTCTCCAGGCATTATACTCCTAATTTGGTACTTTGTTTAGGTAAATTAAGATAGATAAAGATGATGAACATAGGTACAAAATTATATGTTTATGTACTCACATACATTCATTTTATCTGTGACTGGACTAGTCAACAGAGTAATATCTCCTGCTGTGCATATCACTGCCATGAAAGTACCAAGGCAGTTGCAGTGAAGTATAAAAATGGATCTTAACACTACACTTATTATTAGAGATTTTAAGGAGCTGGAAGAAATATAAATGTCTGCACAAAGTCAGTGAAAAGTCAATATTTCTTTTTGTAATACAAAGATTTTACAAATGTTTCCTAAATAAGAAATATCCCATTTCTGTAAAATGGTGCTTCCCTTCTGAGACACAAATTCTTTCAGCCTTCAAATGTTCTCTTCCTTATCTACTTCTGACTAATTAACATCGAGAGCTTTGCCTTTGTAATATATTTGCCCTGCAAGTTGTTAAATTGGTCAAGTAATAAGATATGATAATGCAAGTCAGGTAGTTATCATAGAATCATTTTGCCTCTCTAAGAAAAGGGATGAGAATGAGACAAAGCCAAGTGTCCCTCATGCTAATGGATGTAATTACTTAACAGTAACTATTCTCTGTGGAATTTCACATTTTTTTAACAAAGCCCATGTTGCATGGAAGATCTATTGACATGCATATACTATCTGCCAAGGTGAACGTATGCACAGAGTCTCTGTATATGTGTACAACTAAACATTTTTCATTGCCTTCATACTTGCACCTATATGACACTAATCTATAGGGTTAACCTGAACAGTAAATGAATGGTTTTGGTTAAAGTACAGGAATGAAAAGCTAAATATTAACCTAACATTCTGAAAAACTAAGCAACTCAAAAATTTGTTGAACAGTAATTGTCTTTTGTTTTTGTTTTTTTTTTCTAATTACTGTTAAATGGTCAAAGGCTACTGATATACATATCTGCAGAACATGTGACCTAATGACTTCTGTTGTAAATAACTCCATGCAAAATTAAAAAAGTGTGACTGAAAATATCAAGAAACTTAAGTGTCTTAAATCTAAAAGACAATGATTAAAATATAAAAGTTGCTGATTAAAACGAGGGAGCTCTCACTGATGGAAAAAGCAAATAACATTTTTAATGGTTTGATTACAAATGGACCTCAGAAACCACAGAGTTTAAAAGTACATTCAAATTGTCATTTATTCAGTCTTTTTTTCATAGTATTCCCTGAAGACTCCTGAATAGTCCTTTGCAAAAGTTTTTTTTCCACAAATTTTATGGAAAGTTCAAGATAGAAGAAAAGTTTTAGGGATAGCCACAAAATCTCTGCAAATAGAGATGATGGCTGCAAACAGGTCTGTGACACATCCCACTGAATTCTTTATGACTTCCTCTAGTCTGGGGAAAAGAGTTCACCCCTCTAAGCTTCACTCAGGGAGCTGCACTGATAGCTCAGTTTTCTATTTTTAAATGGATGAACAGGGTGACTGTATTTTTTGGAGAGCATTAGCTTGATCAAAAGTACTTCTTAGACTATATTCTGGTTTACCTACCCCTAGAATTAAATAAGTTGTCCTTACAGCCTTCTACTGAAATTCCTTTTCCTGTAAGATTCAATTCAACCATTCTCATCCACAGTTCTTCTGAAATACATTAATTCAGGTATGAACATTAATGAACCTCTGATTTCCTGGACAATGACCTCTGTTAGAATCACCACTTACAAAACTGAACCCAAATTCTGCTCAGTTAAATGAGGGTTAGAGGGAGGAATTTGTTACCAAACATTTATCATAAATACTAAACACTTGAACTAAAGGAACAATTTTCTGCTTCATATTCAGCATAACAACCTGTTTCTTTCAACTTGCTCAAGTTCTGCTTAAAATTAATCATCCATTAGGATCACCTCTCTGTATTCCTTTATTAAGACTATAGCCATTTTTTTCGTTTTTAGAGAATGAAGATTCCAAATGCACCATTATCTACAACTCTAAAACTTTACTTGATTTGCCTATCCAGACCAACAGTCATACCTCATGGTGAGCTTGTGCTCTACTTTACAGTATATTTATGGTTGTTTAAAAACCTTCTAGAGTTTTTTGCTGTCTCTTGGTCCACTTATGAAATGGCAAATGATGTATACAGAATAGAGTTATGGCCTCAACATTTCCATTTTCTCCAGACTTGAAACAGTTTCAATTTTCTAGTAGTCCTTGCCTAGAGAAGGACGAATATTGAGAAATAGAAATGGGGAAGACAATGCAACCTTACAAAATAGGTGATTTCATGATAAAGTGAGATTTGATTTTAAAGCTTGCAGATCATCTTTCATATCCACTTCTATTATTTTTTCTAATATTTAGTCTACCTTTCATTTTTAGTAACATTTAATATAGTAACAACTGAATGTTTTCATTAATGTGAGTTTGTAGACACACAGATCACCAGTATGTTTAAAAACCAATCTGCAATAGATAAATCTCTTTATTTTTCCTTGGGAATAATACTGTGCTAAAATACAGTGTATTCCCTGACTAATGAAAATAAGGTAGTTTTGTAGAGTATATAAAGTTTACTATTATAAAACTTCACTTGCTGTTTATCTGCATTTATTCACTGCACCAATCTTTCTAAAAGGATAATTCAATGTAAATAGAAGAGCAATACCGTATCACATTATGGCTCCCACAGTCTAACCTGTTAATCATGTAAAAGGCAATATAAACCTTCAGAAACAGTCTTCCAACCCAAGCAATTTCCAGACTTTACCCCTCTCATTTGATTTTCCTAAGCACTTTTTGTTCTGGAGTAACAGAAGTGTCTTGGGCAGTCAAGTACAGAAATAAAACCCAGTTACTACCAGTTCTGCTGATCTTTAGCATTTTATCACCCTGCATTTTACCTCAAGGTTGGTATTCAGTATGTATAATCCTAATGCAGTGATTCCTTTATTGCTGTATTCTAGGAATCTTGTCTTTATGAATAGTAAATCTACTGCAGATATGTAAATTGCTCTGACTCATTTTCACAGTTTTCAGAATGTTAACCTTTCATTTAACTGAACTAGAAAAGGGGTTTGTCTTTGTTTGGTTTTGGTTTTATATTTTTTGTAATATCTAAGAAAGCAAAGATTCCGCATTTTGAACACTGTAACCACTAGTATTTAATATTCTTACTTTAATTATGTGATCATGCTATTAGATATGTTTCTCTACAAAGATATCTGTATTATGCCCAATAATCCTACATCAGTGATTTACATTAAACCAGTATTTACATTCTGGAATCAGGTACGACAAACCCTTTTTCCTTGTACCATACCAATATCAGTGGACGAAAGTTATACAGCTGCTGTTGAATATCTAAAAAAAGTGTTCTCAGCAGGGTAGTTCCCTGCATTTTGCCACAAATTTAGTATCTCATATGCATAATCACACAGTCGCAATAGACTGAGAAAGCAGACTAGATATCCCTTGCTGGCTACAGTTCTACCTAGTCAAATATACAGTGAAGAAAATTTATAGCAGGCACAAAACTACAATAAGAGAGTGAAGACAATGTTGCACTAAGATGCAAGATATGCCTGGACTTAGACTTGAACAAACCGCAGCTACCTAGGACAGGGGACAAGCACAGGACAAGAGAGGGCCTAGCCCTACCACCTTCCATAGCCTTCTCATAATCCACTGTGCCACCACAAAATTAATTTTTCTCCTCAGTCCAGATACCTAAGCCATCTCAGCACTCCTTACTTCTTAAACCTAGTTTAGATTATTATGTACAGCTCATATGAATGAGTCAAGTCTCATAGTTCTACCAGGTCTGAGTTCTCCTTGCACACTGTATTCCCATTTTGAGGCTTATAGAAGGTTAAGTTTTTTAAGTGGCATCCAATTGACTTCAAATAGTTGACTTTTTGCCTTGCATAAGAAAAACTATATGAAGGATCTATGAGTTCAGTAAGTCAGCAAGAGTCTCAATTTGCTTTTGATTTATTTTCAGTGTTTACGCTGTGCTTAATAGATTGTTGTTGGACAGAGAGTAAAAAATTCCTTCTGGTAAACAATTTAGCTTAAGAATTAAAATTAGAGATAAATAATGATCCAATTTTGTTGAGATTGAATGAAACTGAGAAGAATACAAATTGAAGCATCTTGATGGCAAATTAAGTTGTTTCATTATCTTTCATAAATTGCTTTGGGAGGATTCACTTTTGGCTAATGAGTATCAACCTGAAGACTGAGTTACATTTTTTTCTTTTCCAGGAGTTTTGAGTCTTTGAGGTCAAAGGGAGTATCTCAAAGTGACTCTAACCTATCTAACCTTTGACCCTCGATAGCTACTAGAAGAAAGCATAGTTCTCACTCTAGCTGCACTTAAAAAATATGTAAAAAAAAAAACAAAAAAAAGTTGATCTGCTTCTAAATATTTTCATAGTAATTTTAATTAATGTCTTTTTCTCTCAAAGTTCTTTACAAAACAAACCCTTTCCGTGAGGTCTATTGTTTGAGAAATGACATGTACATACCATAC
This sequence comes from Chloroceryle amazona, assembly GCA_027560015.1. Lineage (NCBI taxonomy): Eukaryota > Metazoa > Chordata > Aves > Coraciiformes > Cerylidae > Chloroceryle > Chloroceryle amazona. Next base: position 107,374 of record JANHFX010003961.1, read on the forward strand.
TAGTAAGTTTTGAATAAATATACATTCAAAGAGAAACTGTACAAAAAAAAATGTTCTCATAATTCACCCTGAAAGAGACTTTTGAAGGTTACCTGGCCCAATATCCTTCTCATAGCATCACTTTCTAAAAAAATTATGAACAGCCTATTGTCATATTGAAAGTGTATCATCTTAAGAAATGTACAGAACAAGCAACTCCACAGAGTCAAATCACAAGTATTAGTGTGACTAGTACTGACTGATGTTGGTACTCTATTGGAGAACTGGGCAAAGGTAAACCTAATAAAGTTCAACAAAGAAAAGTCTGGACTTCTATGCCTGAGGAGCAATAACACCATGCACTGGTACAGGTTAGGGGTAGACCCACTGGAAAGCAGCCCCATGGAAAGGGACCTTGGAGTCCTGGTGGACAGTAAGTTATCCATGGATCAGCAATATGTCCTTGGGGCTAAGAAGACCAATGGTTTCCTGAGGTGTATAAAGAGTGTAGCCAGCAGGTGTAGGGAGGTTCTCCTCTCCCTCTACTCTGACCTAGTGAGACCACATCTGCAGTATTGTGTTCAGTTCTTGTCTCCCCACTTCAAGAGAGACAGGGAAATATTAGAGAGAGTCCAATGGAGAGCTACAAAGATGATGGAGTGGAATATCTCTCTTATGAGGAAAGGCTGAGAGCCCTGGGGCTGTTTAGCCTGGAAAAGAGAAGACCAAGAAGGGCTCTTATTAATGTTTACAAATAACTGAGGGGTGGGTGTCAAGTAGAAGGATCCATTCTCTTTTCAGTGGTGTCCTGTGATGGGACAAGAGCTAATGGTAGCAAGGTGAAACACTGGAAGTTCCACCTCAAAATGAGGAAAAACTTCTTCACTGTAAGAGTAACAGAGCCCTGGAATAGGCTGCCCAGAGAGGTTGTGGAGTCTCCTTCTCTAGGGACTTTCAAAACCTGCCTCAATATGTTCCTGTGTTGCATGGCCTAGGTCATCCTGCTCTGGCAGGGGGGTTGGACTCGATCTCCGGAGGTCCCCTCCAACCTCTACCATTCTACAATTCTATTGTCATAGCCATTATTAACCAAGACAGGTGTGGCAGTAGGTAATTATATCTAGTCTAAATTTTCTATTCTACCATGCACACACACTATAGTCATATCAATGAGGACTCCTGCCCCTCCAGTCCAGTTTAAACTACCATACCATTGACCCACAGTAATGGGAACTGGACACTGTGAGCCATCCCAAATGTTTGGGTCTTGGCTGGTGTCCTAGGCCTGTGCATGGCACTTCTGTAACTGGCTCAGATGTCTGCTGTATCAGATGCACAGGTTTGGGTGTTCTAGCTTTGGTGGCTGGCACAAGCCCGTGGCCTTGTCAGGCATATCAGCCCCAGACCAGTCTCTAATTTTCTGCCTATCTATGCCCACACTAGCACATACTGAATTCCTGCTCAAAATCACTACAGAGAATGAAAATTATTACAAGTTCAACTTCATTGCCACATTTATCTAAAACATTATATATAGGATATATATAGACCAGAGCTTTCAGGTAAGCCTGCATTGTATCAATTACCTGTGCTTTGTTTTTTTTCCCCCATCTCTGTTAAGAGCTGAACAGATGTAGAAAATGTATCATTGCTCTGAGCAGTGCTTGTAGACAGGCATCACCCTGTGAGAGCATTCAAAAAGATGGTCTCTCCTCTTCCTGCATTTTGGAAATATGGTTTCATAAAATTAAAGTCTACCTGTGATTTTGTTCTGTTTCCCATGTACTCAAACATACCTCCAGATGACTTGATTTAGGGGAAACAGCAAAGTATTTTGTAGTGACTGCCTGCCATAGTTGTATACATTTGGTACCCAGTGAAGATAAGAGTAGCCAGTTTGTAACTCTTGAGAGGAATAAGATGCCCCCCAGGTAGCATGTAAGTATTCAACAGCCATGTGAACACGCTGGAACAGACTGGCAGCCACCATGTAACACTCATCTGGAAGAGTCAGAACTGATTCCGGTGCTTTGGACCAAACCAGGTTTGGACAACAAAAAAGCATGTATAGTGCTCAGTTCATTTCTGGCTTCCCTTGTCAAGTACCTCTCTAATCTGGTCTGTCTGGCTAAGAAATTAAGCATTGTCAGAGAATGATGCCATCAGTCATTATACAACATGGGACCCATAGTACCATATTTTTTTGAGACTGATGAAAAGCCCAAGGGAAGATTCTAACTTAAAGTAGGAGAACAATCACTGCAGGTGCAATGTCTCCATGTGCTTTGGTCCAGCACTGACATGTAAAATAAATTCTTCAGATTAAAAGAAGCTGTTTTAAAATAAGCCAGAGAACATTGAAGTATTTCCAGAGTATGTTTTTCTAAACCATTCCATGCATACTGGGGAGTCACAGTTGCTTATTTCTGATCTCACAGTTTGCCAGTTTCCATAATTACAATCTCACAGGTTTAGGTTTTCATCTTAGCAGTTCCGCTTAAGTGGATCTCATTACAATTTGTATCCTAACCCTGGAATGCTGAAAAGATTTAGTGTGTTTAGAACACTGACATAGCCTGTGCCAAAATCCACACCACTTTCATTTGGCTATGCTGAATTCCGTACTGGATTCCATATTGCAAGCTTTCTGCAGTTTTATATCATATTATAAAAAAAAAAAAATCAACAAAACAACAAACAAACGACAAAAAAAACCCCACCCCACACACCAAAAAAACAAACCACAAAACCAAAAAGGTATAAATCATATAAAATAACATGAGGTACTAATCTCAGAATGTCGTCTCTCTTGGGTTTTATATTTTTCTACTTTTGTTAAAGAATCAGTAATTCACAAGAATCAACAAGCTGATATACTCCAAACAGTAGCCATTGATTAACAACCTAAGTGCCTCACTACTTTGTATTAATTTGATGGAGAAAGAATTTGAGCTACTGTATTGCTATTCTATTTCCTTTCTAAATATATTTGTTAGTTTGCTATTATTAGATTCAGACCTCAAAATTGCACACACACCCCCCCCCCCAGAAGTTATGTTACACAAAGAAAACAAAGTAAGAAAACTGTCCATATTATTTATAACAATCAATTCTAGTAACATACAAGATTTCTAATATCTACAATCCTCACACAATAGAAAATATAAATGGAATGTGCCACAGCTTACCTCTGGAAGTGTTAAAAAAGAAGTACATATATTAATCACCCTTAATACTATTTATATACTCAGTATGTATACCTGATCCCCAAAATGTACAGACACCTGGCTAAATAGATAGGTTTGCACAACAAGGACAATAGATTAACAAAATAAAAGACCATTTTATAACCATGTAGATTACCTCATTTGGCCACTAAGTTTTATGTCCTAAAGTGCTGCCAGCATTAGGATAAATGAATAGTTCACATAACTGAACTGCACAATCTTCTCTGTAAATGCAAGGAAAAAATCCTTCTCTAATTCATGTATTTCTTGTTCTGAAACTCACAACATGAAAAGATTCACACAATGCTTTGTGTCACAGTAATTTCTCTGGAACTAGTTTAGAAACACCCTGGTCTTTGTTGCCTCCATGCTCACCTCTTATTGCAGCAGACACTACCAGTTCACCACACACAGAAAGGTGCAGGGTATATTTTAATTTGTACTAAAGCAGATTAAATAACACCAAAACCACTAGCCCCAAACTGAATATTTCCATGACTAATTCTGCTTTGCAGTGTACTGCATATACTGATTCTATTAGGAAAAGCACACTCATGTCCAAAACGATACCATAGCCTCAAGCACATGGGTTAAATATTTAGGAGGAGCAGAAAACATTACTGTCATTAGAGCTAAGCTGAATTACTACACTTGAAAATCCTACTTTTTAGGATTCAATGTCAAGCCTTTCAAAATAATATGTTCCCATCGCTATCAATTCCTGAATCCTAGCTATGGACTTTTAAAACAACTATAGGAACTACGAATTACAGGTAAACAAATCAGCTACCACAGACTCCACATTCTGCATGGATTTTTCATGACTACATTACATTATTTAATAATTAAATTTAATTCAATACTATTTCACTGGAATTTTTCAAATCTGAAGAACTAGAAGTGCAACACAGTATATTTATACAAAGTGCATAGCACAACTAGACAGCAATTAATCAAGTGCACTTCCAAATTATTTTCCCTCATACTTCAAATCGAGAATAGAAAACAATACCAGCAAATACATTAAACTAGTATAGAAAGAAAGAAGATAAATACAGAAAGTTCTGATATCTTCAGAAAATATACAAGAGCTTAATTTGCCAAATTTCTATACTGTGAGGTTCATTATCAATCAACTGAATGTTTGTTTTCCCCAAACATTCAACAGAAGTCCTTCTAAATAATCATCAAAGTTTAAAGTTAACAAGTGTCATAGAGCTTTATAAAACATAGGTTTTTTTATACTATGCTGCTTATAAAAACTGCCTTAGTAATTTTTTTTCTTCCATTAGTCATTCATTTTTCAGTTGTGCTGAGTTTGGATTCAATGGAACATAGAAACTCCACAAATTCATCAGAAGCTAAAAACTGTTCTAGTAAAACATGAGAGTATATAGTTTTGAACTGCAGAATTAAGGTTCACATCTGCATTACTTCTCACTTTTCTCAGTTATGAATTTTTTGCTAAAACTTTGCCTCTTTGGAAATGCCAGACAAAAATAATCAGTCTTTAATACAGAGAAAAACTTTCTATTGATTTTTGAAGTCTAATCTGATCTCTAAATGTGAATTATTCACTTCAGTAGCTTTGTTTTTAAACCATTAATTAAAAATGGAACGTATAATAAGCTCTTAGTTTTGTTTCTTGCTGTTCTCATCTGTTCCTATACCTGATATGAATTGCTAGAACACTATAGTCTTAGAAGCCTACAGTTACTGATTTTCTGTATCGATCAAAAAGAGCTTCTAATAGAAGAATCAAAAAAAAGATAATAGCGTGTCTCTAAAAAGATGAACAGGTTCCCTCATTAACAAGATTCTATTGTCAAGAAGTTGTGAGGTAGTAGCTGAGTGAATGGGACTTGTAGTGTGAGGAAGTTTCACATCCAAGCCAAGTATCTATTGAGGTTGTGTGTGCTTCAACTTTCCAGATCAACTGCCTGCTTGTGCTACTATACCAAAATGGAAACAAGAAATCAGACAACACTGATGGCAATGCTTAATAGGGAAAACAGAGCATGGCACAATAAAGTGTCACAAGCAGTAGACTACTGTATGTTTGGGTGGGATGTAGAAAAAATGCTCTTATTTTTATTAAGGAGTCATTTATCCAGACAGGATAAGGATCACTAGAATTTACAGCTACCTTAAAGACTTCTATGAAAGCCAGTTTTAGACAACATTTACAGGTTAAATATGTCCAGCTAGAGAAGCGTTGTAAATGGTTGTATTGAACCTGAGCATTTCAGTGAAGAAGCCCCTCTCCCATATTTTGTTTGAATGATTCCAAGGATTTATTTAGGGCTATGTCTAATATAGAATGTAGAACTTTTTCTAAGAGTAAAAGTGGTACTTCAGTTTCGGTGACCAATATTGCAAAATCTGTCAGACCAAAGGGATTATGGAGACGTGACAGGAAGCCTGGGGGATTCAGTTTAGCAGAGGAAAATTTCAGAGGCATCGGATGTAGACAGAGGACTTAAAACAAGAAGCCCTCATTTAGAGCCAAGCAGTAAAAAGAATTATATAATTTAGTTGTGTATTTAAGCAGAAGAACAAGTCAGAAAACAGTAAGCTTCAAACATAAACTTTGGAGTAAAGAACAATTAAATGAGCTCTAGTTCATTGATCCTGTGAACAAAACCCCAGATGGGAAAAAAATACAAAGCTTGTTGCTTAGCTAGAACTTAGCCAGGTTAGGAAGAGTGAAATGTCAGGACTCTGCTTGCCTACAGAAGCATGTTTTAGGAAGTCAAAGATTCATAGTATAATAAGAAAATTTCTCTTTCAAATAATGTGCTATAGTGAACATCTAACCTCAGTTTAAAAATAGTGATCTGGAATCGATCTTCATATTCTCAGAAAATTATGACAGTCAGAAGTTCAAATCAGTGGTTCAACTCAGTAGAAAGTAACAACAGGTACATGTTAAGCACAGTAAGGTCATACCAAGTACTTCTTGAATATGCGAGTTGTTGTATACATATATAACATAATTTTACTTAAACTTCATACTCAGCAGTTCAAGCCCAATTTTTTATTCTCAGATACTACCCACAGCAACATTAGTTTAAAAACTCATGCATTTATATTAAATAGCTTAACAATAGTGGTTATGACAGACATGTATTTCATTTCCCAAGTGTATCTGAAGATGCTTTTATTTCAGTATCTGTCCACAAAACAGATTAGAGATAAAAATATTTAATTTTGTTAATGGCACCATTTAGACTCCATTAGGGATAATGTAGAAAGCCAAAGTTCTCTAACTCCCATTGAAAAAAAAAAAAAAAACAATCCACAAAACAAACCTACAACAAACACAAGCCCCAGGTTAAAACAAGAAGATAATGTGAAATTACCTTAGGTACAAACTGCATTCAAGTAATTTTAAAAATCAGCTAAAAGAAAGTATGGTACATAGCAGCGACACTGCTATAACTCAGTGTTAGCCCTCATGCAGAAAGCATGATAGTTATGGCAAGTTTGATATAAAACACTAAGAAAGAATTTTTGTTAAATGTAAGAAAACATTTTTTCCAATTTATATGTACATACATTTTTTATCCTCCCTCTCCTATAGCATCTCCATACATAAAACTATTCAATTAATAAAAATAAAAATTTAGAATCCTGCTTTGCTGGGTTCCAGCCTCTTCTGCTGGAAGCAACTACATGTTGGGATTCATATCAGTTTTCTATTCTGTCCTCTGAGAGGAGTTTAGTTTTGTGAAGAGTAGTTGCACAAGGTCTAAGAATGATTTAATTTTGTCCAAATGCTTTGGCTGTAATCCCGATCCCATTGTTCACTGGCAAAATTCCACCAATTTCAGAGAGTCCAAGATTTTACAGCTTATATTGTTCCTATGCTTTGTACTGATCCTGAGTGAACAGGAGTATCTAATACTAAAAGAATTAATTAATCTGAGAAAAGAACTTATAAACAGCTTTGTTAGATTGTTCCTTTTTTTAAAAAAAAAAAAAATTATGGGAGGAGAGTGGAGTTAAAGGGAATCAGAAGACATTTAACTAGAGTGCGAGTAAGTACAGAAATGTGTTCTCTGGTATATAGATGAGGGAAAAACATATTAGGATATTCCTTCAACAATATTATCATGTTCAACTGTGTGGTCTTCTACATATGGGTTTTTATTGTAAAACAGAACACATATGAACTGGGTTTTTTTAATTGTAGATTTGCAAGCATGAAGTTCACTTTTCCAAACATTGAAAGACCGCTGATAGTAGAGATTGCACAAGAATAAAGTCAAGCCAGCAAAACATCAAATAGATGTGAAAAGGAACATGTTGAGCAGCTTGGAAAGCTCTCATTATTTGAGTTATGCTTGGCTCAGACAATTATATTTGGCACCAGGATCAGTACTCTGTTAGTCTTTAAGCCTGTGAAATATTCACAAGCGCTACTAGGAGGGAAGAAGGTAGTTTATATTTAATTTACCAGTTTTCCTAAACTAATCAAGTATTCATGAAAATAAATTGTACTTATTGAAATCCAGTTTTTAATTTTTATAAGGATAAAATAACTAGGATTCATGGGATAATTCATACTGCTTTGCTCATCTATACACATCAAATGAAAACTTTTTTCTAACCAAATAGTCTCTCAAAACAAACAGTTAAATTAACTTGTTTAAGAAATCTATAGAGTGAGATCTCAAGAGCTGAAACGTAGGTCACTAATACACCGCAGGCTCATTAACTTAAGTTAAATATTTACAACTATAGCATCTCAAAGATATCTCACCACAAAATAAGATGTTAATATCACATTTTAGAAAATAATAGAAATGTAAATGGGAGGACCTCTACCAGGTTATGTCTGAGTAGAGCATGAAAATTATTTAAACAGTAACCAGCTTTCAGCTTGCTGCTCAAGGATTAGACTAGGTTTGCATATTAGTGAGCCCAGAACTCAGTCCAGTCTTTGAATTTTCACTAGTAAGTCAGCTGGAGAGTTCAAGTCTTCACCTTGATTATAATGAGTATTGTCCTATTTCTAGAGTAGAACCACTGAATTGTGAGCCATACTTTTGAAGTACGGAAATTATTTAAGTGATGTTAAGGTGGTAAATCTGTGATTTCAGATCACAGCTGTGCATAGGAGCAGCTGTGTCCTTTCTTAACTAAATTAGCACTGATTGCATTATCATGAGGTACAGATCACAGTCACATGAATATGTGGAAAGTCAAGTGCAGCATTCAGATCAGCCACTCCGCCAGTTTGTCAAAGAACAGCTTTAGCCTGTTTTCCACCTCAAAAGTCACTATAGTTTTCATTCTACTTTTTTTGTTTGGTTGGGTTTTTTTCTTTGGTTGGGTTTTTTGTTTGTTTTGGTTTTGTTTGGGGTTTTTTTGTAAACTGGGTCATAGCAATTCCAAAACAAAGCTTGTGCTGTAACTCAGAATGCATAGTTTCAATGGGTAATGAAAAAGCTATAAGCTCCTTTGAGCTCCCTAAACTTAGTCTTTCTCAGTAAAAACATTATCAGCTTTTCTGCCTTAAAACCTCTTCATTTGTTATTAAACAGAATTCAAGGCGGTAGATCTTAAAGTTTCCTAAATTAAAGAAGAATAGAGTCTAAAGTGATGAGTACCAACACTGACCTCTTCATATTTGCCACCTCTGATTTGCTAAACAGTTTCAGCAACTATTTCTTCTCAAGTTTCATCAAAACAGATACAGTTTTCCACAAAATACTGAGAAAGGAAATAAATTGCTAAAAAAGCTAAATAAAGCTAAGCATTTTACAGCTGGGAATGTTAAATAACTGTGAACTTCCACAATGGTCCCTTACCCCAGTTAGCACCAAAAAGGTGTGACATTTAGGCTTGCCAAACAGAGGAGATCTAAGAAGACGACAGAGTCTCAGAGAAGACAGGTCCTGAACAAGACAGATTTTGAACGTGAGTCAATTTGCAGCTCCATATTCCAATCATACAACAGACAGAATTATACACCAGAGCCTTTTCCAAGGAATGAGAACTCATAAGCTAACCTATGTTGATCATAATGTTCTATTATCAGTCCAACAAGATTATACAGTATTTAAGACCTATAAAATCAAAATACGTTTTATAGGAGTGCTCATTTTTCCATAATAGACGGCATGGTGGCAGCATAAGCAGCTGAAGTCTGTAGTTCAAATGTGCCATCCATGTAAATGAATAGTAGATAAATCAGTTGTCAGATGGCGAGATTGCCAGCTTTTTACCTTGTCTGTAGCATAGGCTTTTTTAATGAGCTTTTTCCATATGAATGCTGGAAAATTAAAACCAAGTAATCACTGCTTTCTTAGGTGATGCCACAACGGACTACAGATTTTTTCACATCATTGAGAATGAGTTTCCTTAGTCCCGCATACTTCTCCAAACCCTTGATAACGGCTTTGTGCCGTACCCCTCCATTTCAATATAAATAAACACAGTGTAGTTACTTGGGTATTGACAGCCTCGCAGCATTCTCTGAGCTCAAAAAAGCTTTCAAAATACAGTGCATTTCCTGTGAGGCAAAAAGATCCTTTCCAGATTGTGAAAGTAAAGGTTATCTGCAATAAGCCAGAGATAAATCCTTGGGAAAGAACGTTTTTCTTCCAAGAACTCCTCCCCATGCGAGATATTTTTCTTCACTTTCTTTGACATTTTGCAGTTTCACCTATTTGTTTCCCTTTATTATACTATTACAGTCACCACTGCTGAAACTGTGCTGTCCTCATTTTGCAGCAGTATTTAGTGGAGTATTTAGAGTAGAGCTTTTGAATTTATTTTTTTTTTTAAATAGAATTACATCCCACCTGGAGCAAAAAGTACACTATAAACAAACAAACAGAAAAATAATATCCATGCTGAAGGCCTCAGCTCAAAACTGCAAAATCCACTCCTTGGGTCAAAAAGGGTTGCAAGTACCTTAACACTCAAGGCTTCTGCCTTGAAGTCATCTACACAACCTTTCTCAGAATATATTACACTCACAAACCAAACCTCAAAGACAGAATGGATAGAAGTTATGCTAAGTTTGTGGATCACAGAAACATGGACTTCCTAATGAAAGGACTTTCAGGAAATCTGACTGAATTTTGCCCATCACAACTGACAAGCTTTTGCAAAAAAAACCTGTGACCCTACAAAGATCTCACTTTTCTCCCTGCCATTCACAGAATCACAGGATTTCCTAGATTGGAAAAGACCTTTAAGATCATCTAGTCCAATCATTAATCTAACACTGAGAGGCATTGACTAAACCATATCTATCAGCACTACATCTGCATACTCTTAAGTACCTCTGGGAATGAAGACTCAATCAGTTCCTGGGCAAGTTGTTCTAGTGCCTGATAACCCCTTCAGTAAAGAAATTTGTTCTTATATCTAATCTAAACTTCCCTTGGCACAACTTAAGGCCATTTTCTTTTATTCTATCACTTGTTACCTGGGAGAACAAACAGAGACCCAGGTTCCTTTCAGGTAGTTGTAGAGAGCAATAAGGTTTCCCTCTCCTGAGCTTTTTTTTTCCTCCAAGCTAAACAACCCCAACTCTCTCAGCCACCCCTCATAAGACATGCTCGAGGCACTTCACCAGCTTTGCTGCTCTAGTGCCTCAGTGCCTTCTTGTAGTGAGGGTCCCAAAACTGAACACAGTACTTGAGATGTGACCTCACCAGTGCCAAGCACAGGGTTAGAATCACTTCCCTGGTTCTACTGAACACACCATTCCTGATACAGGCCAGGATGCAGTTGGCCTTCTTTGCTACCTGCGCACACTCCTGGCTCACATTCAGCTGACTATCAATCAACACCCCAGGTCTCTCTCTGCTGAGCAGCTTTCCAGCCACTCCTCTCCAAGCCTGTAGCACTGCCTGGGGTTGTTGAAGCCAAAGTACAGAATCTAGCATTTGGCCTTATAGAAAAACATACCATTGTCCTTAGCCCATCAACCTAGTCTGTCTAGACCCCTTTGCAGTACCTCCCTACACTCCAGCATATCGACGCTTCTTTATCAGGCGTAGATTATAATTGATGCATTTGAGATTTGGAAAATATTCAACATGACTCACATGTAGGCTTCAATCCTGGAAGGGAGGGTCCCGTTCTGTCATTTGTGTTCAGCTTCTTCATAAAAACCTTGTTGTTTAAATACGTGCCCAGAACATGCTTCAAGTAAAAAGCAATTTTCTGTAGAGAGCATCCACTGGAGCTGTATTTCTCCATACCTATAAAAGTAAATGTAGTTATTAAAGAAAGGAAAAACTAAACAAAAAAAGCCACCACACCACAAAAAAACGTACACACACAAACCCATCTGTTATAATTGTTCCTTCTTGTTTTATTGGTTTAGGGATTTTTGCTAATCAAGGAGAAATCTGCATGTACAGTCTATACCCCTTAAGCACAGGTAAATGGATATTGCCTAAGCAGGTGGCTTGACCAGATTAAAATTCATTCTTTAACTGACACACATTATAATCCTTTCCAGGTATTAATTCAAATATACAAACAGTGTAACAAAATAGAAGAAAGTGCACTACATTTTAGACACTGTAATTCTCAAAATACTTTGCCCTTCTGTGTTCTCAATCTCCATTTTTTGGTTCAGTTACTTGTTACAAGCAGCAATATCAGTATGAAATAATAAACTGTCAGATTTTTAACAACTAGGGTATCTTTCTATAGTCTGCATACAAATTAGCAATTAGATCTTTCAGAAAGATTTTGTAGCATTAAGCACATTGAAAGTACCAAGAATATTCCCAGTATATTTAGACCAGAAATCTATCTGGTGTAGTACTATAAGAATAAAATTAATTTCGGACTTTTTTCTTTTACAATAACAAAATGATCAAAAATGTAAACACTCACTATGTCTTTACCCTCAAGATATCAAGGCTACCACTCTAGCAGTCAAACAAAAAAAAAAAGCAAAGAAAGATTTGCAGAGTGTCTGTCTCAAATATAATTATTTTCTGTATTCAGCTACAACACTTAAGCACAGCTACGGCAGCAACATGAAATTTGAATCATGGCTAAGAGCATGTTACTTTCTCAGAACTTACCACCCACTAGTAAAATTTTGTCAGTTCATAAATTAAGGATTTTTTAAAGTCTCTAGGATATACAGACATAGGTATAGGTTTCTGGAGACTGGAAGAGCATCATCTTATCAAGGGCATAAGAAATGACTGAAGAAATCTGCATTTACAACTGTGTATCCATGTACTCATGATAAGGTACATACATGAACGTGTGTGGGTCTCTCTTGTTCTCACCTACAGTATTCAAATCCAAACCTGAATTTTCCAAAGTTGATGAAGGAGTTAACGTTTGAAAGATTCTACAATACACATGAAGAGATGTAGGGAAACACTTTTCTCTGGGAATTTACTATTCACTATTCTAAGTCTTACTTGTATGTAATCGAATTTCTTACTTGTATGTAATTGAATTTAAACAATGTAAGAAAAACAATGCTTGGTCTTGATTCGGGATTAGAAAGCAGTCACTTCTGCAATTCTTACTCATTTGAGCAATTCTGTTGCAATTACTTTCATCAACTTTGAGTGACTGCAGAAGACAGGTTTCACATTATACATTTGAAAGAGCTCTGTCACTAGATGTTAGCATGTAAACTGAAGCTGAAGAAATGACAAAAAAGAAAGAAGAAAAGGAAAGGAAAAAGAGGGCAGGAGTTAAAAATGTATGCAAATGGTATTATCTAAATGCCTTGAACCAGATGTTTCTTTAAATGCTGCTGTTAGAACAGACAAAAATATCTATGGAAATTTCTTTTTTATTTTGTATTATAGAAACAAGGATTTTTCCAAGTCAACACTAATTTTGAACATTACTAGAATTTACTTCTGTTACTTGGTAATTAATGAATTTTAGGACTTAAAGGCATTTTAAAATTTGCATTCTTATAGAAAAGGAAAATACTGACTATTCCTATTGTTGTGGAGGATAGAGGTATTTGGCTTAGGTGAGACTGGTACCACCACAAATAAATTTATTCACTCCTGAGTAATTTAATACTCCTCTGAAAAACTCCTCCCTTCACAGTGCTCTTCCTGCTAAGATCATCCCTTTCATTTATTTAATATTTACTCTACAGTCAAGAAAATTGCCATTCCACATCTGAGCCATCCTATTGCAATCTTAGGCTTTTCACCTCATGCCCTTATCTTCTCCTTTGGCACTTCACAGGGAACAAACATGGAACATAGAAGAGAATGAAAAGCTGCTTTCACATTATTCGTATTATTAACTAAATATAAAAACCTAAACAAGACTGTAAACACAATATTTTCGGAAATGGAAAAGGCCCTCATAATAATGCAACTGCTCCCCCCCCCCCCGCCCTTTCTTTTAATCAAATATCAGCAATATAGATACCTATATATACTGAAGAAAGAATCCTTGCAAACTCCGCTACATTCAAATTAAAAACATAGCGTTAAGATCCCCTATAATTCAAGATCACCACAATACAATGATATACAATAGTTCCAAGACAAAAATGTATTAGAAATCTACTAAAATATGGATCCATGTCTCTGATTTTAAACTTTACTAAAAGGCTTTAATCTCCTTTCGAAAATGCTGTCTACTTAAAACGTCAAAGCAAGCATTTACAGGTATACACAAGGAAATTGCACTGCACTCAAAACACATAAAAACATGTTTTATTCAAGGTCTTATCAAGCAGAAAGCATACAACAGAGCATAGCAATGACTAGGCTATTTTGTGATTATTCCCACTAATAAATGGAAATATCAGAACATGAGCAGACTCTACTGTTTAGTTAATGGACAACCAACACTTGAAAATAAAGCAATAAAATTATTTTCTTTTAATTCAGAGATATATGTGAATATTTACTTTCAGAACATTCAAACATCAACTAACTGCAATATTCCCTGTCATTACCAAGAGGAAATGATACAATTTTCTCTAAAGTGCTAAAAATATAGCAAGCTTACAGTTATTTTCAAGCAGCTGTAGCTTCTCGTTATATATTTTATTCTGTAACTGGTGGTCTGCAACTCTCATTTAGCATATTGTTTGTAACGCCCCCTATTTATGGCTTACTTTTTTTTTTTTTTTTTAATTACCAAGCCTCAAAGCTTCTTAGTTATCTAGCACTTCTAAATACATGAAAGCTATGTGTACGCCGTTTTAATTTTTTCAATGGAAGTTTCTCTCTGGATCTCTGCAATAGTGTATAAAAACAATTATGCTGGGCTTATATGACAGAAAACTGATCAAAGTCATTGTGTATTTTGTGGGTGACAAAAAAATCTGTTTAGCTTGAGAACACATTTCTCAGATATTTTCTCAGCTTGTGGAAAAAAAAATAAATTACAGGGAAAAGGAGACTGAAAGATCGATAAATGTGGGATAAGACATTCACTCTTGAGTGACTTTCCCGATCACTTCGAGTTTATGAAGTTTTCTACATTAGCTATACTGTAGGGAAAGCTACTTTCTACACTTTCAGCTTCATTATAAAGTCAGATAAGAAAGGATGACTGACAAGAACTGAGAGACAAAGTTTTATGCAGAACACTTCTTGCCTTGATTCTGAAATACACTTCTATATGTTTAATATGGTTATAAAATAAATAATTAAATAAATCTATCAGTATAAAGCTAGCCAATGAATAGCAACAATGTCTATCATGCCACTATCAACTATCTCTGTAGCAGACATCCACTACATTCCACAGAAATTCATGCATGGATTAACAAATTCCTTATAGCTCACATTGCAGCATAGCTACGAGGGTAGTTTTTGTAACAGAAACATATACAGAAACATAGAAAAGAGGGTTTATATTCACTGCAGGCCAACAAAAATATTCTCTCAACTTGTCCTGCACCTCACCTAATGAATCTCTGATTAATTTGATGTTTATATTCTTAGAACTTTTCTTCCCAGAAAAAAACATTGGCCAACACTAGGGACAAGCATGTTCAACCTTCAGATAGTCATTTCCTGTAAACGCTGTTTCTGATAACAACACTCTTCAAAGTAGCAAAGTCTTGAAATATAACACCACTACTTTGGGTGTACACATACAACAAGCATTTTCTTAGATATACAGTAACACAGAAACACAGAAGAACTTAATTTTCTTATGGATCAGATCATGTTGAAAACCTTTCTAAGCTTCTGGACCTCTGTTACACAGCTTGCTTCTAATGTACATTTCTGATGCACATACAAACCAAAGTTTGTTGCTGAACATCCTACAGCAAACAGACACTTGGATCTATTCTGAATGAATTTCTTTCATATAATCACTAGGAAGATTTCCTTCTATCACTTAGTTTCTTTATATTGCTTTAAATAAGTTTAGAACAAAATCAAGATTACAAATAAAGTTTGTTGATAGCACTTGCATCCTGTCTAAAAGGCATGCAAATCAATGAGCTGCTGCGAATGATATTCAATAAATTATTCCTTATTTTACTAAAACACATTTCTCTGCCTCATTCATTGTCAAGCCCTTTTCTCCTGCAAATAATGCTTCTAAGAAACAAGCTCAGAGAAGCCCAAGAATGAGTCAAAGTAATTACTAGAAATTTACCACAACACAAAAGCACTCCTCTGAGTTTAAGCCTTCTGGCACAAGAACAAATACTTTCTCTGCCATTATCTCCCATGAACAATACTAGATCATAATTTGTCAGCTGACAGATTTATGCATGTCTGCATTATTAACAAAGTCCTTGAACTGTAACTTCAATTCAGAACATTAATACCTTTCATAACAATTCTTTAAAAGATGGTCATTATTGCCTAGAGAATATAAGTTAAAATACAGCTTATGCAGCAATTCTTTTTCTTTCTTAGTTGCCTAAGAATATTCCAAAACCCACAACATTAGTTAATGACAAACTGTGTTGAAAAAGGAATTTGAAAACAGAACTAATTCAGAGCATTGTGTATCTTCTGTTTTTCAACAGGACCTGCTAGAATACTTTATTTCCACTGTGAAACAACTCTGAGGAGACTCAGCTGACAGTATTGACCACAACAACACATGAAACCATAGAATCAGTCTGTGAAATCGTGCTGAGTTTTTGGCTAGCAATCCATCAGCACCCAGACAACAAGAAGAGACCCTATTCCTTTAAAATACAGGACAGTGTTGTTGACTTCTGGCTTCTCTTGTTCTTCAGCTCCCACTTTGCTTGGAGCCCAGTTTCAACAGCATGGGAACAGAGAAGCTACATCTACCACAATAACCATTAGCATCAATTTCCCATTATCACTTTTCCACAGAACAAGTAGTGCCTTATACTATACTTTTCCTTTTGAACAGAAGGGAATACACATGCCAAGTCTAATGTTATTAGGTTAATTTGGAAGAGTGTGCCTAATAAATTTACTTGATACAGTCTGCAGCTGAGAGCCTAAGACAATCTCCTGACTGTTGCTGCACCACTGAAATTCCTGAATTTAATAACTTCAGTAGTTGTGTCAAGAAGATACCACTAAACAGTTCCCTGATTGAGAAATCTTAGATCAATATTTTTGATATAAATCAACTTCTCATATACATACCAAGTTCTCCATTTAAGTTTCAGCTGGTGTCATTTTGACAAACCATTCTAAATGCTAAGCATGTAAATTAGCACAAGTCAAGATGAGCAGCCATGGTCAATATTGTGATGAGACCCCTCCACTGCTACTGTGTATATGCCTGGGTAACCAACTGTTAGAAGTGTCCATCCTCTCCTTAAATGGAAATGAAATCTTGACTTCCCCCCAAAAGGAGAAATGCACTTGAATTTGCTTATTCTTATCTTGCATTCGGCACTATTTTCACAGATGATAGATATATATATGTATATACTGTAATTCTACTGTGGTTCATTTACATGCAATTGAAGATTTACCCCAAACTCAAGATGCTTGATATACAGTCTCATAATACTACTGGCTTCTGATGAGAGGCATTCACCATTGATTTTAATGACATTAATATAAGGAGAAGCTTCCCTCCTGCTTTTTTATTTTTTTTTCTTTTGAAGTATATAAAGGCAGTTACTTATATACTCTTTTACAGTATTTCTGACAGGCAGATCTTGAATCATGATAGTTTTACATAAACTAATAGCTAGTGCAGAGGCCTCAGCATGATAGAGCAGCCAGGAGTACTCTGTGAAAAACAGACGCTGCCATATTTCATAGTCAGAAAACAGCACAAAGGTTAGAAAGAAGGAAGCTCAGCAAAATGCTCTTAACAGAACTGATACGGAGTCACAGTACCACAACAGTTTTAGTTCATTCCTCTGTTAACCAGACAAATATTTTGCAGGGATAATTACACTTAAAATATATAGAATTTAGAAAATATACATTATCTCATGTATCAAAAAATGGCATGTTGTCTGGAATGCTAAATCTTGACAAGGAAACCCATGAAAAGACCACCAAAAATCCCGTCTCCTGCCTTCAATTGCTAGAGGAAAGCAAATTTAAATGTATTTATAGGAAAAGAAGCCATACAATTAATAATAAATAAAATGTTTGAATTATTTTTTTTTTTAAACAGTCATTACCTTCCACAGGATATAACATTCAGATACCTTTTACAAAGGTATCTGTGTAGCAGATAAAAAGTTCTGTGTAGCAAACAGGGATATCTGAATTCTATTCTAATTTTGTCTTAGTGTCTGATGCTGCAGTACTTATTTTACTTGTCATTAATGTTTCTGGTCTGCATATACCTTTGTGCGATGACTCCTACAGACTTTGGGCAATGTAGGCATTACTTAAAAACTGAAACTTGTTATATGTGAAGTAACTGCAAAACCAGAAAACCTCCCATCCACACAAACTATTCTTTTTCTTCCCAAATCTTCCAGGAAATCATCTCTGCTCTGTTTAGCAGAGGCACGTCTCAGGCAGATGTCATTGGTTGTTGGAAATGCTGGAAAAATATAGTCGCTGAGAATGGAAGAGAATCTATAAAAGACAATAATAAGTATAATAGAAGACTATGAGTAGATGTCCTAACATTGGACAATAAGACAATGGACAATAAGACAGTAAGTAATACGCCTACACCGATACCCAGATGACATTATTATATTTCAATCTAATGGAGTAATTCTTCTCTACAGGCACATTTAGTATTCTATTTCATAACCTCCCTGTTAAGAAACACAGCTCTATTAATTTGATTCAATTCTAGACAGAAATAATTTCCTTGAAATAATAGATATGGGAGAGTAGCAAGCTCTCTTCATTTCCTGTGGGAATAGTAAACTTGTATTGTTTTATAGCTTGACCTTGTTTACAATTCTACTCTGTTCACATCCATTTATACTTTGCATTTAAATCGCTTACTGTATTAATTGTAACTTTCTAATTACTTCCTTCACATACTCAGTGTATCTATACATTACGTTTGTATTCTCACTTTAAAAGTAGAAACTCCTTCAGGCAAGGATTAAATCCTCAGTACATGTTTTTATGCTACCTGGCATGTATGAGTTCCAAAATCATACCTTAGCAGAACAAATTAAATTCCCCCCTTACTGAAAATGGCTGTCCTAACTTTTGATGGCTGTTTATATCTGACCTTTTGCAGTCGTACTGCCTCTGCTCATAATACCTCTCTTCTCTTGTTCCCTACAAAATTTCATATCCATCTGAAAGGCAAAACCAGCCTCATGGATCATGGTCTGTTCGGGGATACGTGTTTCTGCTGTAACCTTTAGGAGAGCTAGTTGCTGTGTCTCAGAACAGCTGAAGAGCTCAGCTGCGACTATAGCTCCTTTAGTGGTATCCAGCAGTATTTAGTTACAGCATCCTTCCACTTACAGGCCTCTCATTTTCACAGAATTTACAGAAGTTTAACTTTCAGACCTTGATCTGTCTTTGAAATTGTCAAAAAAAAAATTGTTTGATCAAGCCAGATGGACAACATTGATGTATTAAAAAAGCTCAAAAGAATATTCTGCTTGTATTAACTGTGAGAAGAAAATATTCTTTATGTAAACCACAATAATATTGTCCAGATCACACAGTTATATATATATACACACACCGGTTATTGAGTATACTCAAATATTCTCTGAATATATAAATTTTCATTATTGACTATGCTCAATAATATTCAAACTACTATCTCTAAACTTTCAATGAAGTAAAACTCAATGGATTCAAAGATCCTGAAAGACTTTTCCAATCTGAGTGATTCTGTTCTTCTGGGAAAAAGCCATAGCATATTATGTTTCAGTTAAGTAATCAATTACATATTGTAAAATAATTAATAGTAAGTGAAGAAATAAACCAGATCATTATCAAATGAGTAGGTTAAAGGCTACTTATTCAAAACAGTATGCAAATATATAATAGTATAAAAAAATCTGTGAAAGCTGAAGACACTTCAGAGGTTCATGAGCAGAAAATTTCATGTGAATGATACTAATAATGAATTCTGCCTCAATTTTTTACATCTAGGAAATCCATTTCCATAGTTATAATATTCAAATCACATGCACACACTGTGGATCTCCTGTAACAGTATTTTTTAACAGGAGGTTCCCACTTTTAATTTTCTCTAAAAGGCACAGCACCATTCACGCTTCAATGATATATCAACACTCTATGAGTCTCCCTCTCTGACATTTCCCATTCCACCATCCTCTCTGCTGTATATTCCCTCTTAGCCTCAAAGGAATAGCTCTTTACACTCAATCTTCTTTGAATTCACATTGCTTTAACTTGAGCAACCAGAGACAAGCACAGTATCCCAAGACAAATTCTCACCAATTCTTTGTACAATTGTACTTCTTTCTTTGTGAAATACCCTGCTGAATAGATAATACATTTGTCTCTCTCAATCATCCTATGATCCACTAATGCACTTTCATGTTTCTCTGTCACTTCCTATGAAAAGATTCTAGCCATCAGTAGGAACCTTGTTTCAAGAGCAAAAATTTGAATTTGGGGATTAATTATAACAGTATTTCAACTATTATACATCTAAAAGACACCCAATTTAAAGAAAAAAGCCACCAAGTCGCCTCCTCCTCTTTGTCAGTGTCACTTGATTCACTTTCTGGAGAGCTATCCAGAAAAGGCACAAAAGACCTAAGGATTCAAACTGTTTTCTTATTATGCAAGTTTAACAACATAAGGTGTAACAGGGAAACAAAGTATAGTGAAGAACTGAAGCCTGCTTACAACAGGGAAAGGCCACGTCATGCTAGCCAGTATCAACATCAATTAGAAAAAAATGTATTACTTAAAAAAACCAAACAGTTGTTTATACTAAAATCACAAACAATCCAAATTTCATACACAATCAAAAACAATGATTCACAGCAGTTTCCTAAAACTATTTGTTGAACAGCTGTAATTGCAGAATTGTTCTACTAGAGCTGTTAGATGCCATGTGGACTGACACATCTGTGACAGGAGGGTCCAGCATTCCAGGACATGAATGACAACCTGCATACTTGCTAGGACTGAAGTAGAACAATACTGAAGAAGACTTGCTTCAGATCATACCCCTTCTCTTTCCCCAATATATGCATGCAGCTCTTCTCAATGTTCCTGAAAAACTTTCTTATCCTGATTTTCATACCAAAATTATCCAGACACAACTGTAATCTACTATTAAAGGTTACATATTTAAAGAAGTTAAAAACTTGGAATAAGAATTTTTTATAAATGTTGCACCATCTTTCAGAAAACCTTAAACCAAAGAAGCATAATAATATGAACAAACACTGTGAACATTGAACAGCAGAAACAAATTAAGAAGCAATATGAATAAGCCAAATCATTGTGGTAGCTAAAATCAAGTGCCAGCTTTAAATATCAGGATCCTGCCAGCAGGATCAATGCCAGCAGAAAAATCAAGATTTTAGTTTGCTGGCCAAATCTAAAACTCGGAATATAGAGCCTGGAATTCAAATAGCAACATATTTTGCTTGGCTCAAAATTATGGATATTTTTAGTGGCATAAAACCAGCTGTTACACAGAGGTATTTTGTTTTATTTGCTTTTCAAGGAGTTTTATCTTCCTTACCACTTTCATTACTCAGCTCTAGATTTGGTAGTGATAAAAAACAGAGCAGAGTCTTGGATAGAACACTCTGTAGTAGTACCCAGGCTTACTAATGATTTTCCCAGCTGTCAAATTTATTCTTAGGCACTGGAATCTTCACTGATTGTATCATGATATTAGAATAATTACATTTCTTAATTTGAGCAGTCTATTTGTAATCAGTTCAATGAATTTGAAGAGGATCACTTTTAGCCAACTTTTTTTCCTAAACATTTATTCAGATACACTTGCTATGCATTGATTTTTCCCTGCATGCTTCACATTTTTGCTTTCCTTTAAACATTTCATACTTCTGACATAAAAAGATGTTACTGTACCTACTTCTCTGGATAAACAAACCACTCCTTAAAAATCTCTCAAATGTGTGTAATTTTGACTACTGAAATAATAGAAACTAACATCATCACAAAGCACTCTGCGAGTGGACAGTGTTGGACTTGATGATCTTAAAGGTCTTTTCCAACCTGAGCCATTCTGTGATTCTGTGAAAGTTTTCTGTCTCTTCCCCCTTTGAAATATTAATGTACTTAAAGTGTCAATTCCTAATCCAAAGATTTAATCCCCACCTCTTACAAGCAAAACAATACATTCACTGGTATACATATTTGCACTTTGCTTCTGCTGTTTATCAGGTTGCAGCACAAGTTTACAGATAAAAAGTTATTCAAATTGCTTGTTAGAGAAACAAAAACAAAAATCTGAATTTGGTGCTTGTATGAATCTTTCCTCTTGTATTCAATGTTTTTTTTAGATGTATTTTAGAGCCATTACCAGCAATCTTAAGAGTTCATAGATAAGAAATAGGAAGCAAAAGAAACATCAAATCGTTGCATGAGAAAAATCAGTGCATTTTGAAATTCCCTTCAGATATTAAAATGGTAAACGCCTGCACAGTATTAAATAATTGAACAGTGTGCCTCCCCACCGAGACCATATCAAAACTATATCTTTTTCTTTTCTTTTTTGTTTATAAAACCTAATATCAATACAATTGTGGGTACATGAATCCCAGATACAAGTCATTCTGTCCAGAAAGGCTAATGAAATTTTTAGAATTATGAATGGAGGCATTGACAACATTAGTGGATATACAAGTAACACCTTAATATTCAGTACTAGGTTGATCATTGCTAGAATACGATTATCTATTTTTGTGTCCACAATTTTGGAAGGAATTTGGAGAGTTCAGAAAAAGAACTAATAGTTAAAGTCTATTACAAAATCTACTTTTTTTTTTTTTAATTTATTTTTTTTTAATTTTTTTAATCATGAGAGCCTTCAAAAGCTTTCACTCTATGTTACATTCCCAGAAAGAAGGCTAAGAGATCATTTGACAGAGTGCCTAGAAGAGAAACAAAACTTGGATTAAGGGAACATGTGATTTTACAACCTATAACTCTTGGCTGGTTCCAGAAGCTGCTAGGAAGAGCTGCATAAAGATTAAAGTCTGTGCAATAGCCCACCAAAACTGTGTGCATTAAAAACAGTTTGGATGACAGATTGTATTCAATACAGGATAAGCAACCTCGAACATGTTCGGAATTGCAGCAAAATCCTGATTTAGAGATAACCTTATTCATAGTGAATAATGGGCCTTATGGTTATTTTTAAAGGGATTAAGACAACTGGGGAAAACAAATGTGGTGTTGCTACTTACTGTTAGAAATGGTGTCAGAATGTTGCCAGTGCAAATATGAGAAAAAAACAACTACTGAAATATTTTTTCACTTGCTTACTATCACAGCCCTGTAACTTTTTAAACTACACAATATTTATGAGCCTGGAGAAGTACAGAAATACAAAATCTTGTAAAGATTAATTTTTATTGCAAAATGTAAACAATCTACTATCTCTTTTATTAGATCTGTCATGCTGAGTAATTCAGATGGTGCTAAATACTCTACTAGTTTTTCTGCTTTTTCAGCAGTCATATACAAGGGATCACTTCGCAAAACACTGAACAGAGGTAATGAACTCTGCACCACAACATGCAATTTCTATAAATCTGCATGTCACCATGCAGGCATCCCAGGGCGTGTTCCATAGTAACAATCTACTTCTGAGTACCCTGAATAACAGAAAGTATTTTTAAGGTCAAATCAGAAGTTGAAAAAAGGGAGGTTATCAGTGTGCCTGATGTATGTAGGTCACACATACCCACATCCATGAATATACTGGGCTTTGCTGGTGTTGTAATCAACATTTCTGATCTCTTCTGTCCCCGTGAAAGTGCATGACTCACTGCCTCTGCCTATTACTCATTAGTGATGATTGTGTTCTTTGTAATTGCTAACATATGCACAAAAAGCCAGATTTTCCTGGCAGATGCTGATGTCATCTAGGTACCAGAGCAGCAAAGCCTTATACCAGGGAATAACTACTCAATAAGAAATGGACTTCAAATACAATTACAAGAGGGCTACAATTCAGAGATCACCATGAGGAATGAAGTGACAGTGGGCATTTTTCTGTCAGTGAAATGCAGTGAGCAGCCAGACAGGAGGAGCAAGAGCACACCCTTTAGTCATAATAGAATGGAGAAGTTTCTGGTAATGTAAGACAAGACAGAAGTACATCCACTGTTAGAAAGCACATGTGCTGCAAGCACAGCACCATGAAATGCAAGCACACTATCTTTCTTTTCAATGCATAACAATCAATTATAGAATTATAGAATGCTTTGTGCTGGAAAGGATCTCTAGAGGTCATCTAGTCCAACCCCACTGCAGTGAGCAGTGACATCTTCAACTAGAGCAGGTTGCTCAGAGCCTCATTGAACCTCACTTTGAATTATCTCCAGGGATGGAGCCTTGACTACCTCCACAGAAAACCTGTTCCACTGTTCCACCACCCTCATGGTAAAGAGCTCCTTTCTAATATCTGTCCTAAATCTGCCCTTCTCTAGTATAAAACAATTGCCCCTCATCCTGTCACTACAGGCCTTTGTAAACAAGCCCTTTCCCACCCTCTTGTAGGCCCTCTTCAGGTACTGGAAGGTGGCTGTTAGGTCTCCCCGGAGCCTTCTCTTCTCCAGGCTGAACAGTCCCAGCTCCCTCAGCCTGTCCTCATAGGAGAGGAGCTCCAGACCCCTGATCACCTTCAGGGCCCTGCTCTGGACCCACTCTATCAGGTCCATGTCCCTCCTGTACTGAGGGCTTCAGAAGAGGATGCAGTACTCCAGGTGAGGTCTCACCAGAACAAAGTGGCAGAATCACCTCTCTCGATCTATGCTTCTATTGATGCGGCCGAGGATGCAACTGGCCTTCCTTCTGGGCTGCAAGCACATGCTGTTGAGCTCCTCGTCCACCAGTACCCCCAAGTCCTTTTCTGCAGGGTTGCTCTCTATCACCTCCTCCCCCAGCCTGTACAGATAGTGAGGATTGTTCCAGCCCAGATGTAGGACTCTCCACTTGGTCTTGTTGAACCTCATGAGATTCACCTGGGCCCACCTCTCCACCTTATCCAGGTCCGTCTGGATGACATCCTATCCCTCTGGCATATCAACAGTACCATTCAGCTTGGTATCATCTGCAAACCTGCTGATGGTGCACCTGATGTCACTGTCTATGTCACTGATAAAAATACTAAACAGTACAGGTCCCAGTATGGACCCTTGAGGGACACCATTGTCACTGCTCTCCATCTGGACTTTGAGCCATTGACCACTACCCTCTGCATGAGACCATCCAGCCAATTCCTTATTCACTGAAAGATCCACCCATCAAATCTGTATCTCTCCAACTATTTCCAATTCTTTATATAACCAAGAGTTCAACTTAATGTGCCTGCTTGCACATGTATCAAGCTGATTATAAAGTTTCTCTATTTTAAATACCCTTACATGCTTCTATTCAGTTACCGTTATTCAACTGCTACTATGATAAGAATCTGTCTCCACACTAATTACATGTTTTGTTGAATTTTCATAACCAAGAAGTCAAATTCTCAAACACATGAATTAATAGTAATTATATATAGCAAAATACAGCTTTAGTATAATGACATAGTAATTGGAGTATTACATCCCTAATATAAAATCATATGCCAAATATAAAATCTCTGACAATACACAAGTAAACTGATGGCTACCTTAACACGTGACAGAAGAACTTCATTCTAGCGTGCAGTGACATATGTGAATAACTGACATCGACTCTGCCTCAGTCATAAATGTTACTTTCATAACAGCCTTTTTTGCTTTTCTCATTCATTTGGACTAGACTTTTCCTTTTTACTCAGTAGTAAAACTATTCAAGCATTAAACAATCTTACTGTTTTGAATATCAGTTGCTTACTTGTTTTTCTCCACTTTACTTGTACTTAACCCACTGTGACTTCAAATACACCATTTTTGAAAGTCACTGTCATTGACATCAGTTAAATAAGGAGACATATAAGACATGAGTTTTGCACTACTAAGAATAGTGATGCTTTTGTCCTTTCTGGATTAAAATACACTGCAGGGGATAAATTTTATGCAAAACAAGATGATGTTAAAATTTTGTGACTTTTTTTCCCTTGAAGATTAACTCTGTGGAGTTAATCATGTATTGTTAATATTGCTTTTTAATATTTACTGGAATACACCTCTGAACTTTAATATTTAAT
>JANHFX010003962.1:0-10108 GCA_027560015.1 Chloroceryle amazona
CAGGGAACTGCTTGGAAGAGTCCAGCACAGAGTCACAGAGATGACTAACGGAGTGGATCATCTCCCTGATGAGAGGCACATTCTTGTGTGACCTGATCTAGGTCTGGCAGGGGGATTGGACTAGATGATCTTTCAGGGTCCCTTCCAACCTCGAGCATTCTGTGATTCTATGATTTATTTTTCCTGTATTTAATGCAGCTGGATCTATTCATGAAGGAACATTTCAGTAGCTCAGCTGATCAGCTCAAAACCAAGAAGCAGCTCCTGACAGTTCATCTTCTTGCTTGCTTAAGCATGGCTGAGTCGTGACTACAGTGAATCCAGCGCTTCTTTAGCTTTTTTTTATTCATTCATTCGTTCATTCATTGTGAGGGTGAATGTGTGAGGGGCTTGGGTGAGTGCAGTTCACTGTCATGTAGGTGCTGTCATCCCTGACTTGTGAGGTATAAGCTGAGATTGAATTACTGTTTCACACAAATACCCATTTTTTCATCTGTTTCATGTAACAATGTATTCATTACATTGGACTTCTCAGAACTCATTTGAATTCTTTTCACCACAAAGATGGACAAAGAGGACAGCTGAGAGACAGGCAACAACTGGCCTTAGGATTCAACTCTTAGTTATATTTCTAAATTTTCAGTAGGATTGACTATATGAGGTGGAAAAGGTCAGTTTTAATTGGGGCACTCAGCCCTCTCCCAACTTAAACTTGCCATTCCTCAGTACATTATTAAAGAATTTGCCAGCAAAAGTAACATAATGGCCAATTTGCACTTGCTGCTCTGCACTGTATTTTGAGCTGATGTGCTAATAGAAGTCCTGTCTGTACCCAGTTGGGTTGGTACATAGACTTGCCAAGCTCAGAAAAATTACATTTTAATTGTAATGCCTCCAAATCAGGAGCACGTTTTCTATCATTCCTCATTCAGAGCTGCCCTCTGCAGCTCTCCTCCCCAGCTCTTTTTTAAATGAGTGGGAAAGACCCACCTTGGATTAAACTAAAGGCAAGTGATGGGTGGGAACAAACTCTCGCAAAAGGTAAGCAGCCTGCTTAGTATTCGGGAGCAAGCAGAGCACTTCAGCTTCTGCAAACAGTTCATGTGGGATCTACTTTTATTTGGCAAGGAGGATGTCTTTCCCACCATGCAGCATCTTTCTGAAGCTGCAGCTGTAGCCGAGGAATTAAGCAGATGTCAGTCAAGACAGCAGGGCATGATTCTGTGCCAAGCCAGTCAGGTGAATGAGGAGATCTGCTTCAATGCCAGAAAAGCTGGGAGGGATTTTGTCATGTTAACTGAACATGTTATAGCAAGGTGTCTTTTTAACATGCCCCACTGTTTGTCATGAGAAATCACTGCCATGGTAGTTATTGCTGAATCGCAGGGTGCTCCAGGGAGGGGACAATGTCTGTGATGCTCAGTGGAGTGGCTGTCAGGCTGGGGTGCACCATCAGCCTGGTGTCTGGCTATACATGGGCTCAACTGCAAACTCGCTCACGGCAGCGCAGCTTCCACCACAGCTTGTTATCACAAGCCTCACAGCCAAGGGAAAGATCAGGGCTGAAGGAGGTTTTTTAGTGTCTTTCTTTCTGTCTCTCCACTGTTTCTGCCCCTCTGTTTCCAGGGAGTCTGCAGGCTGTTGGCTCCTGCTGCTTATACAGAGGTTAACTTGCTTCCTAAGAGACCCAGAGTAAATGTTGTGGTTCTGTTTGCAATCTGACCCTCTGCCACTGTGTACAAGCAGGCTTTTTGTACCCAAACCAGCTCCAAATTACTGTACATAAACCATAATCTTCCAGCGGGAGCACTGTAGTTTTCCATTTTGCTGCTAATTGGATGATACACTTGCAATAGTCTTTGTTCCCGTGGCTAGCGCTGGGCAGGGAGCAGTGACGGAAGGCTTGTGTTTAGAAATCTAGCAAAAATGCAGGGTCTGTCCCCATTTGACAGCAATTGAAACCAATTGTCAATTAACTAAATAACAGCCAATTATCTTGAAGAAAAAAAAAGAAGAAAATTGCTTACTTTACATTCTTCATTGAAGACAAGCAGAGAACAGGGCTTTTATTTTTCTTTCTCATAAGAGAGGACAAAATGGCAAAAGATGTGCAGGAAACTCACAGTGTTTTCTTTTTAAATACCATCTTCTTCTCACATAAGACTATTTGAGAAACTAGATAAGAACATCTTTAGCTCCTGAGACATCTAATTTCCTTTGATTTTTTAAAATCAAAATTACAATCATTCTACAAGCACAATTTTTCCTCCTTTTGTGCTGCTGTAGGATACTTCAAGGGCAGCTCTACTGAAGCTGGCTGCCTTTGTGAGGAAAGACCAACAGACAGCTGGCTGCTGTGCAGTGTGACAACAGGCAGGGTTGTGATATTAACATTTGCAGCACCAGATCAAGCTCTTTCTTATTTTATGGACTTTTAGGGACCCAGACGTCAGATGTTGTCAGAACCTGTAATGTTAAAATACCTGAAGCATCCAGAGGCCCTAGGAAGCAGCAGAGTGGTCCTGTCAGGACTGGTGTTTTGGTCTTAGAGCCCTTTAAAATCCATGTTTCATGGCTGTATCCTTTTTTGTACCTGGGCAACAGTGCCAAAGGTATCGATTCCGTTGAGACCATTGCATGGGGAAAGGCAGCCACACCACAGGCAGGAAGAAAAAGGCACTCTCCTGGTTTACAGCTCTTTGACTATTTACTCAATACCATCTTCCCCAAAGAGAAGCAGTGCAGTTCAGTCTGAAGAGTAAAGCTTTATCTTATAGGCTTTCAGCTGTGGTGCAGCCCCAGAGCAGATGCTCAAGTCTGCAGTGGGTCTCTGACAGCTGGGCTTTCAGAGGTTGATACGCTGGACAACGAAAGAGCGTAGATTAGACCAAAGAGGCAGCTGCTACAGGCTAACTTAATATTGCTGGGTTAGTGAGAGACAACCATTTACTCATGGCATCCCAGCTTTGAATTTTTATTCCACTTTCCTCCTAAGCAGTTAATGCACAAAGGCATTACATGGCCTCGCTCCTCGCCTGTGGGGCTGGGCCACAGCTGCTCCTTTGGGGTTGGCATCAGGGCTGTGCCTGCCTCACGTCCATTAGTTCCATTAATCGATACTTCTTCACTTAGCCGTTTTACTTGTTGTTCAACAAGATTTTATTATGCTACTTTGAGCTGCTCAAAGCATCATTTCGCAGGTTTCGGATTGTGTTACTCTTTTGTTAATACTTTTAGAGGCCGTGTTTCATAATTGGATAGTGGAGGGCGAGAGGTTACGTCTTTTAACTGTTGGAGAAACAATGGATATTGGATGCTTTTTCATTAACTGATGTGAGATTCAACACTGCACATATTGATCTGTTACTTTCTTACAGGAACATTTTACACCTGAATGCAAGTTCAAAGAATCAGTATTTGAAAACTACTATGTGACGTATTCTTCAATGATCTACAGACAGCAACAGTCTGGTCGGGGTTGGTATTTGGGTCTTAACAAAGAAGGAGAAATAATGAAAGGAAACCACGTGAAGAAAAATAAACCTGCAGCACACTTTCTTCCAAAACCATTAAAAGGTAATCACTTAGGTTTGCTCCATCTTTCTGAACTGACATTATCTTGTCTCAGAGATGTTTAATCGCTATGTATACATATCTGAACGGTTACCTACTTATAGAAGGGGAGTATAATGTTCTGTAACTCACTCTTAATCTAACCAGAGCTGCTTTTTTTAGGTTTCTCTATGTTACCTCTGCATTTCTTTAATCTAAATATTAGTTTCTTTGTGCCCGAAGTCCACACTGTCTCCCTTACAGGTAATGAAGGCTCTGCCTGGAATATCTCAAAACACCTGCTCACAGGCCATTAGTGACTTGCTGTATAGCTTCTCAGTCTGTGCTTTATGTTAGAGGGTGTTTGTCTCATTATTGCCTGGGATAAAGCTCTAAAATGCAGTGCTGACTAAACCACAATTCATGTGGCATCAGCATATGACATTAAAGGTAATAATGCATGCGGCGTACGTATACCACTGTGGATTAAAAACCAGGATGTACGGTCATCCCAGTTAACTGAAGGATCTGAGCCGGGACTGTGGTCAGACTTGGCTCCCTCTTTGATCAATGCAAAGTGGAAGATCTCAGTTGATGTGTGGAGGTGCTCCTTTCCTCCAGAAGAACTAGCTTCCATATGTTCCTTCCTTAAGAGGAATGAGGCTTTCTACTTCTTGGTTATACTCTTAGGTAGCCTTTTAAGGCAGTGTCATTTTGACATCAGAGAGGATGTTTGAAAGGTGCATTGCTCTGGGTGGATGCTGGACTAGTTTGGCAGTCTACATTTAGGACTAGGATGTTAGGCAGCTGGTCAAATCAGAGCTGTTGATAGTGCGACTTCACCACTGATAAGGAAATGTTGATTTATATTAGCCTAGGTCTGTCTTGCAGAGCTTTCTAAGTGCAGTGGGATGATTTAACTGGGAGAGGGAAGGAGCTGTGTTTTTTTCCTTCCCTAAAATGTCATTCCCTTGAAGAGACCTCCAATGTTCTTAGGGAGTGTTTGAAATGGAAGAGGTCTCCTTGCCATGTTTCTTTCATTCAGTCCTTACATTGCTTATTGCTGAAAGAAAAATCCCAAGGCTTCACAGCCGGACTTTGCACTCACAGACTGAGTAGCCCATACCGTGTACTGACGTGCTGCCTCTCTTTTGCTTTGCAGTGGCCATGTACAAAGAGCCTTCTCTCCATGATCTCACAGAGTTCTCAAGATCTGGAAGTGGGACCCCAACAAAGAGCAGAAGTGTTTCAGGAGTGCTAAATGGGGGTAAATCCATGAGCCAAAACGAGTCAACGTAGCCAGGTTCAGGCAAGCCAAGTGCTCTCTAAACAGAACCTTACCTCTGGATGCAGTTGAATTCTTACTAGCAGTCTTTCATCCAAACGTTCAATTGCCCAGGACAAGCCACCGAACTTGCATAGGTCACTCGTTTATCAGCCATTAGATCTACTGGTTGTCAAAGGATATACCCCAATATTGTAGAATATGCTTGTGCATATCACAAGGCACTTGGATAGCCAGCAAACATAACTGCGGAATAAATCTCGGAGAAGAAATGTCCAGCTCTTTCTCTCTCTCTCTTTTTCTTTCTCTCTTTCTCTCTCTCTCTCCTATGCTTTGTGGAATACGAAACAAAAACATTTCACAGCATTCACTGCT
Organism: Chloroceryle amazona; assembly: GCA_027560015.1. Taxonomy (NCBI): domain Eukaryota; kingdom Metazoa; phylum Chordata; class Aves; order Coraciiformes; family Cerylidae; genus Chloroceryle; species Chloroceryle amazona. The sequence goes on from JANHFX010003962.1 coordinate 5,213, forward strand.
GATAAGAATTTGCTTTCCAACTCAGAAAAAGACCACTTTTGCTCTTCAAAGGAAATTTTAATGCTTGTATGTTTTATAGGGGCAAATGAAAAACAAATATGTAAACTCTGTTGTTTCCTTGGCTTACCGTTTTATATCTAAGGCTTGATAAAAAAATGTATCCTTTAATTTGGAATAGTGCAACTTTTTGATTTCTGAACTCCAATGGGTCTTTAAAGCTGTGTCTTTAAAAAAATAATTAAAAATTCAGGGTTGGAACTGAGAGTTGGTGTCTCAGGCTCAAGCAAACAGTGTTCTTGTGGTTTTAAACACAACGAAATATAAATTTTTATAGATTTGTAGTTTCTGGTAAAGTTCTTGTGCTAACCCCAGTCTGTAGGAATTGAGTTGTTTTGTTATCCCAAGTGGAAGTTAACAGAAAGGGATAAAATTATCCTCCAGTGTAGATTTCTCTTAATTCCATTTTGTGTGTCATGTTATTGTTGTGGCTTCTTTTCTAAAGACAGAAACTGTGGAATTAAGGTGACTTAATTTTTTTATAAGAAACGTCTTATTTGTAAAAGTCCTTCTTTCACTGTAACGGGCACGTGAATATTGTGTAGGAGGAAGCGTTAGGACAGGTTACCCCTAAACAACATATACTTATACATGCTATTGGAAACAATTGTTTAAAAAAATGTAGTTAGGTTTCCATTTAAGTCATCATGTCTGTTGCATGGGAGAAAGTTGGAATATTGGCATAGAGTTGCATGATGTGTAAGATTTTGTGCATTAATCATCGTTGGATTCTGTGCTCCAAAACTGACATAGTTCTGTACAGGCAGCTTTCTGCCTCGTACAAAAGAGTTGTTTATTATTTGTTGTATACACAACCATGCACTGAATAAACTATTTATATTAAGATGTACTTTTTAAAAAAGCTTGTTTGATTATCTGATGAACATCCATGATTAATTTCAAGGGAAAGGGTTGGCAGTTAAATTATAAAGTTACAAAAGATACTGTAATTAATGTTCAAACTCTTTCTATGTAATGCGTTATTCCCCTGTAATGCCATACACTATACAAATGAGAACATGCTTTTTCTTTGGGATTTTGTTAGAACTGGTCTTGTGTGCCCAGCTGAGATACTCAAAACATAGTGACGATTAAGTGCCACAAAGTCTTGGGAACGGCCCCTCTGCCATGTGCTGCTGGAGCCCCAGTGAATTGCACTCCCCTGCTTTGAGCTTCTCCAACTTCTCCGTGCCTGCCCTCCCTGTTAGACTTCCCCTAGTGCAGCCACGTCGCGCTACCTCCCAGCACACCTCCCCAGAGCCCTCGCTGCAGGGGGTTCCAAAGAGATCCGGTAAGTCAAGCGCTGACCTTGAGGATGCTCGGTGTTGGCTGTGCATCACTGCAGGTACACTTCAGGGGCCAGTGATACCTGGGCTCGAGGAAAAGGGTCCCATGCCTCCCGCCTTTGTGCACGTGCTCTGGAGAGAAAAACATCTCTCCTGCCTTTTCTTTCTCTGAAAACATCAGTGAGAACTTTTCTCATCTGCAACATCCAGGCAGCTCTGACAGGTGGGTGTCACCCATCAAGGTGTTTCAAGAAGTCCTAGGAAGAACAAGTTTTCATCATGGGTGGCTGAAGAACCAGTTTGGGAAGGGAATAATGGAAATGGAGGCAAAAAGCTACTATAAATGTTAGCCTGAAGTTAAAATCGGGTATTCTGCTGTCTGCTCTGTGCCTCCCACTTGACCAAGCTGGAATTAGACCTCAGACCAGACTGGGACATTGTGGGTTTATTTAAGGTTGGGACAGAGAGGGAAGGGAAGGAGATTACATTTCATATCAACTCCTCAGATTTGTTGTTTTGTGGCAAATAGTAGGCAAAAAGCTTTGGATTGCTAAGCTCCCACACTGGAGCAAGGTGTTGTCTTCCCCAGATACCACCACCTTGCTGCCCTTCAGAGTGCCTGGAGTTCCTCAGCTCACCCCTTTCCAAAGGGTGAAGAAGGTGGGAGCACAACCAATGCCACAGAAATCCTTAATGAAGCGGACATGAATGCTCCAGAGGTTTTTGGTAATTCTGAGGGTCTGGAGCATCCATTCCCTTCAACTAAGTGTTGTGTGACCTTGTGGAATATTTCTCTTAACCCTCCCAAGCTCTAACACTGAATTTATTGGAGTGCATGGTCAAAGAAAGGACTCTGAGTGCCTTAGGAACATAAAACACGGTTAAAAATATAGGCATATTTGTGGCAAAGCTAATTCAATGCTGAGTGTTTACTATGCTAAAGATAACTGGAGGTCTGCTTCTTTATAGCTGCAATCTTCCTTTTATTTCCCATCCCCAGTACCTCCAACCATGAAGGTCATCTGCTGTGAAAGAAAAATGCTCATCTCACAAACCATCCCATCTGAGGTCTGTAGTCTGACCCATCTTTCGTGTTGACGTTGGTATCAGCTGTCAACATTCACTGCCAAGTCCCTAGTTTCAAAGGTTTCTAATATATGAACCTAACAAAGGCCACTCTTGGATTGAGATGAGAAGAGAGATACAGTGACAGATGAGCCATAAACAGCTGTTCCTGGTGTTACATTTCTGACAAACCTGTTCCAACAATAGTTTTTCCTTCAGATTATTGTGGACTGAAAGGGCAATACTCTGGATAGAGTCCTGATAGTAGACAAAAGCTCATGTACACTGTGAGAAAGGGTGTGTGTATGTGTGATGTCCAGGGTGTTACTTCTAGTTCCTGGAGACATAGATTGGGATTTAATAAGGAGAAATAGAGTTAAATATGGCTTTGCAGTTAGCAAAGTGAAGGTGATACTCTGACCAAGCCACCAAAGTCCCTTGGGTAGACAAGAATGTGGCTTCAGCAGAGGACCAGATTAAGGACCCAGACTCGAGAGTATTTATTTCTCCTCCAGCACCCATAAATTAGAAAGTTAGACAGATGACTCCTGGCTAATACCTTCCTTTAAGAAAAACATGTCCATAGTGATGATTGTCTGTCAAAGGAAAACTTATATCCACTGAACAGCCCACTTTGCTCTGCCATGTAGACAGTGGCAAAATACAGTAAGAGCCACACCTGGAATAAGGCCAAAGCACAGGCAGTGGTATGAAACCAAGCCCTGTGCTGGCTGTGAGTCACCCACCATCTGCAGAAGGCCTGGTCTCAGGCCCTGCTGTTATTGCCAGTGTGCTGGTCGATGCCTTTCCTCTGCCATTTCTCTTGTTCCTGCCTCTCCAGCAATGCTGCCCACACTCTGTGCAGCATACGATGGCGCTGGATTTGGGCAGGAGGTGCAAAACCACCACAGCAGCTTTCTGATGCACCTGGGCTTCACTTGGCAAAGCCCCGAGCAACCGCAGCAGCTGTACAGAGCCCTTATGAAGGGCTGACAAAACCTGCCAAGCCAAAAGGAAACCAGTCAGTCACGAAACTGGGAGGAATACTGCTAGGAGCCAACTACTATGAGGCAAAATTGCTGCCTTTTTATGACCCACCTGTCAGAGCTGCTTTCTCAGAGGTCTCTGTAGGGGGCTCAAGTTTTGCCTCCTTGGCCTGGTTTTGGGGTGAGGGGGGGTGGGAAGATCTCTTCTCTGTATCACAGAGATCTGGCTTTTTTTCTTTTCCTTTTTTTCTTTTAATTTACCTCATGCTACCTCATAGCATGGTTGTATCTCTGTAGCCACTTGCTCAGCCATGTTCATCGCTGGCACGATGGAAGACAATTCCCTACTTGGGGAAAATATCTCCAAGTTATCCCAGGGAAGAACGGTGCCCCTTCTGCAGCACCGTCTGGTGTCCCCACCCCTGGTTTCCAGCCCATGGGCCAGGTTTACCAGTGCAGTAAAGACGGTGTAATGAGCTCAGGGATGCTGTGGTAAGCCAGGCCTCTCCTCAGCTGAGCACCAGCATGAGAGCCAGGTCTGGCAGAGCTCTACTGTGTCTTGAGTATCTCTGTGTGGAGACCAGAGCCAGCTCTAATGGGTTTAAATGTCTCCCTGATGTATCCGTGACCAGGACACTTTTGCAGGACAGAATCTGTACATAACAACCTCCTATCTTCTAATAAATAATTCTCTCTGAAACAGACCCCTCTTGTCTGGGCTCTGATTTTTATCACTGCAGATATTTAAGGGCTCTCCACCCCACCACCGCTGCACTACCATTGTTTGCCTTTCTTTGGGATACAGACTCTTCTGTATTAAAATGGTCCTTTTCCTATGTCTTCCTGAACCAGAGAGGGGCAACTTGAGTGGGCACGCCAAGACCATCACAGATGGATCTTTCAGTTTGCTGGAGCCTCAACATGATCCATGGAGGACACAGAAAGTGTGATGCATTTTACCAGCTCAGGGAACAGCTGCTTTAAGTATTGGAACTCCGTTTCCTATATGATCTGAGACCAAGACCACCATAGTTTTGTCTGACTTCGTCTATGCAAAAAATGACAGTAAAGAATGAAACCAAGCCTATTTTAAGTAAATTGCTTTCTTAGGGAAAAGCCCTACCATGCAATTTACCCTGAATGGTAACATCTTTGGGCTTTTCTCAGCTTTTCGGGGGGGGCATGTTCTTGACAACTTAAAACTCCCAATTCACAGAGTAAATTTTTAAGAACCTCTTCCATGGCATGAATGAGCAGAGCTGTGGGGCCTTTTGGAGAGCAGGGTCTTGAACCCAGCTGGCTTTGCTGTTGCACAATGGTTTTTACTGCTGATCAACTCTGGTAGCAGAGCTTAGCCTGCTTTGGTACCACAGCATGTCAGTCTTGGGCGGGGGGGGGGGGGGGGAGGTCTTCCCTTCTGCCGGCTTTTTCATGGGGAAGGTTAAATATTAAATAAAAACCCAAATTTTAAAGCCCTTTTTATTAAATCGGAGAAATTAAAA
>JANHFX010003962.1:14004-48501 GCA_027560015.1 Chloroceryle amazona
ACAGGTAGTGAGGGACAGGGAGGGGCGAGGAGCGGGCGGGTGGTGGACGGGCGGCGAGACGCGAGGCAGCGGGCGGGGGGGGGGCGGCGGCCAGTAAAGGTTAATCGCCAGTAAGGTTAAAGTAAATTAAAATTATATGTGCAAAAAAGTGCTGGGAATAGAGAGTAGGCCTAGGAATAACCACTGAGTGGGATGGCATTAATGATGACTCAAAAGTGGCAAAGAAGTTATTGAAAGTTGGGCTGCCTACAAATCTAGGCATTTGTCTTAGTTTTATTGGCATATAGTGAAGCCCTTTGGTACTTTCAGCCATCTGGTTCTGAAGCACCAAAGCCCATCTCTGCTCTGATTGCCCAGAGCTCAGGGTAAGTCACCTCCTCGCCCTCCAGCAAAATGGTTCCTGCCATGGAAATGGAAAAATCACTGTAGTTACAGAAAGGTCAACCAAAATGAATGAGATCATCAAGCCAAATGTATTGCATCCTGGAACAAACAGGCCCAGGGCGAGTGGTTGAGGAACAGTGGCATTAATCAGTCTTATTTATCAGCCAGACCTTGGGCTAAAACCGTTATTGCTCTATAACCAGAAGGAAGTAATCAATTTGTAAGCTGAAGTTGTAATCAGATGGTTTTTGTTAGTCCACATAGGCAGTGGATAACAGTGCTCTGCCTGATACCTCATCTGTGTCCAAGTGAACTTCAGGCTATCACTGTGAATATGTCAGTAGGAGCAACTAAAAGTTTAGCAGCAAACATGTACCTTCCCCTGTCCCATTAATACTCTTGGAGCAAAACACCTCCTAATCCAAATAGCTCAAGTATCACCCGTCCTTCTTAAAAGTGAATACTGTGCTATAAAATAAAGTGATGCATGCCTAAACGTGTGTGAGAAAGAGAGCAGAAGAGATGAGGAAAATGAAGGCATTGTAGGTTATGAAATACAAGTGGACATAGCTGACTTTAAAAGCCCTTTTTCTTATTTAAAATCAAAGTGAACTGCCATGTGTCCCGCTCATACTGCACAGATGACAGGGAGCTGTCTGGACCAGGTGGCCCTGCCTTGCTGCACTGCATGTGCTAAGAGAGGATGAGGAAAATAGAGACAAGGAAGTTTGGCTGGTTTTGGAAAAGCTGATGAACAGATAGAGAATAAGCATTTTTCTCTTTGCTATATAATAATGTATCATGGGGATGAATGAGATGGAGGGGCAGCTCGACTGTGCTCAGCTTGGGAGCACCAAGATGCACCAATGGCTCTGATGGCCACAGTCAAGTTTGGCTTGAAAAAGGGGGTTATTTAGCTCAGCACCCCTGGAATTACACCTGCCTCTGGTCAGAGGGATTTGTCTTTTGCCTGCATAAAACTAACATGAGCTGTAGTGCAGTAAAACACCCCATTATGTTGCTCCCAGCTCTCTCACTAATGGCAGACATCAAACCAGCCAGTGACTTGATGAAGGAAAATGTCTGTGCTGTTCCTCACATGTGTTAATGTCTCCTGGCTTTTGGAGTAACCTTTACAGTGCTTTATGTATTCAGCACGAGCCGCCAAAGAGGACAGTAGTGTGAAACTCCCCGCAAGAGCCCAGCCTTCAGCCTCAGTGGCTGAGCACTTATTTGAACGGGACCTTGATTTGTTCTGAGGAAGGCAGCTGTCAAACCACTCAGGGAGCTGTGCTTCGTGAGTAACCATGATATTTAAACCCCACGACCTTTTAAAAGGTGTAAGATCTGGCTTAAAGGGCAGCCTTCCTGAAATAAATTACTCTGAAACCTTTTAGGTCAGGTGTTGGGGTTTTTTTTAAATCCATAATGGACAGACATCACATTATTTTACTATGCGAAGATTAATTACTAATATCTGGCAATTTATTTTCAAGCTACATTTCTTTATGATGTGTTTGTACAGCACCATGCACACCCTTATCTATTATCCAGATCCCAAGGAGTTACTTAGTGCAAATAAATCAATGCAGGTTATTGATTAAATTCTATATACTCGTGGAACTTTAGCAAATGAAAGTTTCTGCAGCCATTCTCAAGTCTCTCACTTATGGTCTGGAAGCTGGCATATTATGGGCTAAAGAAAGCCAAGGAGGATGTTAAGCTCAAGGATGGACCCTGAAGCTGGGTTCCTGTGGCTGCTTGTGCTTTCCTGCCTGACACAAGTCCTCATTTGTGTTACTGGTGCATGCTGCAGTCCAAGTGAGAGGAGGAGAGGGGTGATTTTTGTCTTCTTTTGACCAGGCTGCAAGATATCTGCACAGCATGCTAGACCCTTTTCATGATGGATGTGATGACCAGTAACAGGCTGCAGTCTGTGAACCGGTGCCTGACAGATAGAGAGCAAACAGATGGCAAGAAAGCACCCACAAAGTCACATCCCTGTTTTCCTTAAGCCCCCTGCTGTAAAATTCCTCTTGTCATCAGGCCTGTGCAAATCTTGGCCGGGAAGATGTATCCTGCCATCCTCCTGCCTTCATCTCCACCTGGCTGCTGTGTCTTTGTCTCTTGCCCTGGGAAGTGCCTTGGGGAGCTGTTCCGTTCAGGCAGCAGCTGCCCACAGCAGTCCTGCCCTGCCCGTGCCTAAAGACACAAGGGCTCTAAAGCAAGCAAATAAATTGTATGTGCATGGAGATACCAGCTCCTGAGCATTGCAAGTCAAACATCCCAAATTAATTGACATTCTTGACAGAATCTTTCTGTGTCTCTGTTTCTTATCTATAAAGCAGTAATGTTTCTCCCCTGCCTTACTGGGCTTCACAGAGACAAATTAATTAATGGTTCTCATGTGAAATAAACAAACATGACTGCAGTAATGAGTGTCATGGAAAAAAAAACCCGAGCAGAAACAGTATTTCATCTTTACAGCAAGGCTGAGCAGTATGCAGTAAACAAGGGCTGGGGCCACACACTGAATGACGGGAAGAAAACAGAGTTTTGAATTGTTGCCCACTGCTTTGCATCAGGCAGTCTGCTCAGCAACTGAAGCAGGGCCCCTGTGGAAAAAACAGCACTTGATCATATAATGAGCCATTGCTGGAAGCCCAGGAAAGGGGCTGCACTTCAGGATAGAACTTTTCCTGCTCCTTGCACACTTGACTTTGCAGTTTGAACACTGTCATATAAATTTGCCTGTTAGCTTATATAATTTAACAAAAATTTAATAAAGTTTATGAAGCTCATCTGTACTATCGCAGCTGCCTGCAGGACCGGGGCCTTTGAAAGTGCATTTGTTAAATGTGCAATGGTTCGAATTATCCTGACAAATGCAAAAAACAAAGATCTTACATAATTCACTGCATCTGGCAAAGATAGAATTTTACATGTCATAACAACACATATCAAAAGAATTATGTAAAACTCACCCATAATTTAAAATGTCACTGGAATTGCTTTGTAATTAGGGCAAGGTCTTTAAAAGGCTCCCTGCGGAAGTGGAATCCTCTGTGACAGAGACTCGGCTGAAGGCAAATAGGTAAAACATAGATGTAAGAAAATGTACTTGTGTTGCATGGTGGAACTGGAAATTCCAACGGCATTGACAGTGCCTCTGTGCTCCAGCAGCACCGAGCTGGAGGTGGCCTCCACATCCTGCAGAGATCGTGGCTTCTTTTCTAGGCAGAAGGTTTGTGCACTGCACGCTGAAACTGCAGCACAAAGACAAGCTCTGGATGCCCTGTGACTCCACAGGACATCGCAGTCCTTCCAGCCTTTCTCCCATGCCAGGCCAAGCAATGGCTCACGCTGGGGCTGGGGGAGAAACCACATGCTACAAAAATTGGTGAGGCTGAAATGTCTCATCCTTCATTAACTTGTGTGTTCAGCAGAGTTTTACAGGACTTGGCAAGGAGAAATGAAAAGCAGATGGCAGGGAACAACTTAGTGACACCTGACATCGAAGAGCAAAGCGCTATTATTTAGACGTACCAAGTCTTCGCCATACTCACAGGGAGAGAGCAGGCGTGACCTACTTGAAGAATTAAGAATTCACCAGGAAATGGGTTTTAGGATTCAGGACACAGTCCACCTTGTAAATCCAAACTTCTGTTGTGAAAACCCAGTATCAGCTTATGACTAAGGCTGAAATGGTGCTTCGTTATTCGAGCTAAAAACACTCTCCTCCCTCCCTGACTTCTGGCAGCACTCCAGTTGCACCCAGTCACTTCACAGTGTGTTGCAGATGATGCTGAGCTGCGACAAAAGGCTCTCATGATGGCAGGGGCTCCAGCACCAGAACAGCAGCTCACAGTGCAGTGAATGCATCTTGCCAAGAAACTGGGGAAAAAAAACAAATTTGCCTTCCAAAGCACAGTGAGCAGTGGTATGTTGTATATACAGTAAGAAATGGGGCTGAGATGTGAGGAGTTGGAGGGAAGGAGTCAGGGGTGGGGCTGTGTGCATCAGGGAGTGGCTGGAGCTGCCAGAAGCTGCAGGGATGATGTGCCTGCCCCACACTGCCCCTCAGCTGCCTGAACAGGACTTGGCAAGAGCCAGTGAAGAGACACAAACCTTACATTTGCAGGTGCATAATTCCAATTTAATCTTGCAGGTGAAAAATTTAGATTTGCAGAGTAAACTTTTTTTCTCTGCTTGTGTGGGTGGATTTCTCTCCTCCCCAGCAGGTCTCTCCTTCCACATTATGGCTACAAAATACAGCATCCTTGCAGGACTGTCACAGCTGCAGAGCAGCAGCTCTGCAATGGGTATGCAGGAGCAGCAGTTAGGCACAGGACCCTGAGAAAGCCAGTGGTGAGCCTTTGAGGGATCTGTCCAAGTATAACAATTCCATCTTCCGTCTTCTTTCTTCCTCTGTGTGCAAAAGAACAAGAGAATATTTGTCTGTCTATGAAGAGGGCCTGACCCTCAGCACCTGAACAGCCCTTGCCTGGGGTAAAAAAAGGATGAGGTGCTCATTTCACAGCCTCATTTTCTCCCTCTCCTCTTATGAAAGGGCTTTCTCTGGGATGGAGAACAAAGCGAGGCAATGTTCCTGATAACATCAAACCCAGAGGGACTCAGGCAGAAAAAGCAAGTTTGAAGCAGGAGGAAGGGAACAAAAGGGGAATGTTTCATTATGGAGGGACATGAGGACTAACCTCAGCCAACAGAGAACTGCCTGGAGAGGGAAAAGACTTCCCTGATGATGACAAGGAAGGGGCATCCTGGGTACCAAAGGGGCTTTGATAAAGATTGCTCAGGTATGGTGCATGAGGTGGGAAGGTTGTTTAACTGATCTGTCTGGCCATGCACATTTGTGCTCTAGTAACTAAAGAGACACTGAGCTTGGTGCTTTTTTTTCCAGCTCTGACTCTTTTTGCTTCAGCTGCTGGGTTACCTTAACCTGAAGAACTGGGTTGCACCCCTTCGTTGGAAAGGGAAAAGAAAGGATATGGAAGGGAAAAGTTGTGTTTGAAAAACTGGAAATCTGGAGCTGTTAGTGTCCGTGACAGACCTCAACAACTGTAACATCAGGGCTCTGTTCCCAGATGCAGATGTTAGAAACATCTGTGCATCACAGGCTGCCCAGAAACCTGAGTGGGGGAAATTTCCAGAGATTGCTCAGTTTCCCAGAGCTTGCCAAGGCCAGGAGACAAACACACCAGCCTAATGACAACCTGCTAAGCTTGATTTCTGGCTGCTGCCAGTCCTGCTGTGTTCACTGCTCTCCTGCAGTCTCATCACAATTCCTGGTTCCCCCTCTCCCCAGATCTATGGCACCAGATAAAAAGAAAACATGAAAACCAAAAGCACCACAGTAGCAGCTAAAATTCTAGCTCTTCAGACAGAGACAAGTTGAATAAAACAGTAGTAAATGCACCATAAAACCTATGTAGGTCCTATTTTTTTATTATTTTTTATTAAGCGTCTGGCTTTTAAGCTTAATTGGCTGACCTCGTGCTTTGAGTTTTATAAACCTAAGTATAATAGCATCTTGATTTATGCTAACAAATCAACAAGTTCATTGCACCACTGCATTTGGCTGTGGAAAGCCATCCCCTAACCACAGGCACTATGGGCACCACAATTAACTATAAACAAACACCCATTACAAGCCCCAGAGCTCACATCTGGGCAGAGCTGAGTTCCACTCCAAAAGATGTAAACATGGGGGACAAGGGAGCAGGGGAAGAGGGCTCATTTGTGTTCCTGAGAATATTTATGGAAAAGTAGGAAGTCCAGTGGAACTCAATAGGGGTTTTCTCCAGCAGCTTCAGCAGCTTTTGTAGCTGCGGGATTCCTTATGGTTTCACCCTCCCACAGGTCTGCTGGATGCTGCTGGGCTTGGGACACACATCGCTCTGGGTACCACTGCCTCCTTCTCCCCTGAGGCGCCAAACAAAAGCCTCTCCCATGCCTTTTCTACAGCCCCTGGAGAACACACAGCCGGCTGTCACCAGCCCTGTCCTGAAGACACGGAGAAAGGAGGTTTTACGTATTTCATGTTGAACTGCTTAAGCCTGTATTTCCTTTGTTCCCGTGCTGTAGCTCACGGCGCACTGTGTGCGGCAGGGGCCCGGGCTGGGTGAGTCAGCTGCTCCAGTGCCGAGGATGGCGGTTTCCCCAGCAACGGGAGATGGGAGAAGAAGAAAAAACCCCTCCAGAAGAGCTTTATCCCTGTAAACAGGTTCTCACTCTTGTCTTCTCAGCAGCCTGCATGCAAACCTACACAAACACACACAGAGAATCCTGCCACTATGGAAGGAATTCTTGATTTGCTTATCTGTTTGTTGCTTTGCTTAAGATTTTTATTATTTTTCAAGGTGAAATGTAAAGCAGGAATTGGCATGATCAAAACTGAGCAATTTGATACCCCTACAATATGTCCTTTAAGTAGGGAAAGTGAGAGACATTGCAACTATTTTTAAATCCAAGGGTAACTAGCAAGCTCTTATAAACATATCCATGTTTACCCACTACAAAGGGAATTTAATCACAGATGCTGGCTCTGGGCTGTAGCAGAGTGGTGAGTTATATGAAAGGCAGCAAAGAGAAACGTAAGGAGAATTATCAGATATGCAGTGAATTTTGTATTTGGGGAACATCCCTCTCTAGCCTCAAGGGCTTAGCGACCTATCTCAGTTCCAGAAGACTTCGAAATGGTGATGTGGATTGCCTTGTTTTGTTCCTTCTGCTCTTCTCTCTTGCCCCAGGAGGAAAACTGCATCCGAAACTCCTTTCTGTCTGCATTAGAATCGACATCCCTCGGTTATCCTCACTGCATCTAAAAATAGCACAGGGAAATCCGCCTGAGATCAAAGCGATTCATTTACAAAGCGCTGCGTGAGGACTGAGCTGGGCGATTCTCATTCCCCTCACATCCTCTCCAGTCGGATGGCAGGAATCACACCAGCACTTTCAAAACGCGGGGAAGGCTCCCCCGCCTCGCCCTGCTGCCTCCCAGGAAAAACAAGTGGGAGGAAAATGATTCGGGGGCTGGTGAGCACAAGGAGAAGTGGGTTTTCTCTGCATGTGTTGCAGATGATGCTCCCTCCTGGCTGGGCTTCAGCAGCCCTGCGCAAGGTGAAGCAGGAGTGAAAAGACCAGAAAAAAAGAGGTACAACCCCAGCACGTAGAGATAGGAGCATCCAGCCACCTCAAAATATGACAAAGGAGACAAGATCATTGAGTGCATGAAATTAGAAATAATGGGTGGACCTGCTCATCCTCCAGCAGCCAGCCTGCCCTGGGAGATGGTACACGATCCATGCACGCTGCAGGAGGATGCTGCAAAGCTTTCCTGTGAAATCTTCATGCAAACCTCCACTCTGAGGGCTTAATTACGGTTGCTGATTAATAAAGCAACACATAAGCAACAGGGTTAACAGCATTAGATCTTTGAGACAGTTAACACTGTGCTTTTTAAAGGATGATTTGGCAATTTATGCAACAGATCCTGATACTGGGATATGCCCCAAGAAAAATTCTGCTTTTTCTTTCTTTATGTGAAAAGGCTTATTGTCAGTAAAGTTTTGCAGAACAAAACAAACAAACAAACAAAAATACAACAAAAAAGTATTCATTATATTAGGCTGGTCATTTTTAAAGGCTTAGAAAGTAGAATATGAAGCAGAACAGCAGCTGTTGTTTCTTCTCACAAAAAAAAAAAAGGTAAAGGCATCATTTATAGCCACTGCCACGATCTCTGGACACTCAAGGGTGGCAATACCTGAAGCTCTGTATTTCGCACAAAGTGTGTTGCAAGGCTTTCATCCACACAGGGCTTCTGCTTCTGAGGAAAACCAGAGATGGCTTCACGTGGCTTGGCTCAGGGCACGTGGCACAGTGGCATGGTTGCCCTCCCTCGCAACATGCTGCCCGGGCTCACGGGTGCTTGAAGCATCACTGTCCTCTGGTAAACATCTCCTCAGGGACAATGGCAGGCCAGGCTCAGTGCTTTGGTAACAACATCTTGCTGAGACAGAGTCACTGACGGTCAAATTTGAGGGAGCTGGACTGGACATGCATTAAGCAAAGATAGACAGTCTTGGTCATTAATGACTTATATGGTCTATATTGATCTTTGATGGTCAAATATAATTACTGGGGTAATAATTCATCATAAATCTGATACAAAAATTACCTGAGGTTTTTCAGCTTTGCCAACAACATCTTTCAGCTAGACAAAACATTCAGGGAATAGTTTGCTTCTCAACTATAGCTCCTTTTTTTTTGCCTTGTGAATTATGTCCTGAAACTCTGCTATTCATCAATAGAAGGAGTCACTTCCCAGTTTACATTAATATAGTGCAGCCAAAAACTATCCTCACAAATCCTTCAGATATTGATCCTGGTGTTTGTTGAGGCCAGTAAGCTGGAAGAAAGCACTTCTCAGACACTTCCATTGATCCGGGTCTCTCCCCTGTATCCCCATCCACATGTTCTCGCCCATCTAATATCCCTGAGAACTGTGTTTTATTGGTGCTGTTTGAACGTCTCATACCCTTTTGTGGGAAGCAGAAAGACTGTTTTTGCAGCATTGCAAATCCCTGCTCCCTACCACACACCCTCAAAATCAAAACCAGAATCTTAAAAAAATATGTATTCCAACATAAAAACCATTACCATCTCTGTTTTCATTTCTTTTTAGATGCTTGAGGGGAAGAATGTTTTGTTGAGGAAACTGCTACTGCTCAGCAGAATATCACAGTGCAATGGCAAGGCCATCACAATGCCCAGCACCCAGTGCAGCATTTTCAGAGACATTTATCTGCATTATTATTTACATGCCAGAATCTCTTCATAGAGACAGAAATTACAACATTCTTCTTCAAAACACGCAACCAGAAGAGTTTACTGCTTGAGCATTATACCTGGGGCAGGCTCTGGTTGGAGGCTAAATACAAAAATTGCATGCCACAGTCATTTTAGTTTTATGTGAGCCTTGTCAAGGGAAGTCTGGACAAGAACAAGTGAGATCCTGTACCTAAAGGCCAGGAGTTGGACGGGTTGCATCTCCAGTGTGGAAGGGCGCTGAGCTTTGGAGCTCAGGAAATGACCACAGGCATTTGGCTCCCCCAACCCTGAACTTGCTCTCCCACTGCCTTTTAGATTTTAACACGTATTTGTATGGATTTATTACCTATCCATTTGGGACATCTGAGAGTTTGCACTTAGCACACCCCTTTAAATAAGTATTTTATTCCATCTAATTCTCAAGGCAATGAAGCAGACAGTCCAAGTAATTAAATGAAAATGTGAAGTTTATTTTTAAACAGCCTAAGCTGATATTGGTTTGTAATTAGAACATCAATGAAAAACTGTGGGAAGGACTGGTGACCAAGTCATTGCTTAAAAGGTCTAAAGAAAGTTTAGGCATTTTTTCAGATCCTTTTCTGTTAGCACTGCAAATGCCACATACTTTCATACCTTTGGCACTGAGATTTTAGCTTGTCCCAGAGCAGACCTTAGGTGCACTGGCTGCAAACTGCATTTCAATTGCAAAGAGTGAGTGCAAACAAGCTGTAATTGAGAATGTCAGAGACTCCCAACTGACTTAAATAAAAACATCATCAGACTAGAAACCCAGCCTGTCCCTCATCTGCTGTAAAAGAACCCAACCCATCAGTGTGACATAGGATCACTGCTTCTTGCACAACCACAATCACAAGGTCAGGCATACACTGGGAATCCCCAGGCTCTTGGAGTAAGGGATGGGTAGGAGGGGAGGCACCAGAGGGATTCTTTGCTCAGCAGCTGGTGCACTGACTGCAGTGGGATTTGTATCTGCTCATACAGACGTGGATATTCAACACATCAGGTGATTTCTGACTTCTCTTGTCCTACATATGGATGGATGGAGATGGAGTCACTATGTTTGCCACATGGCTAGAGGAAATGGGATCCAGAAAAGGTAGAGCTCTTCTGAAAATGCAGTAGAAGTTTAAACTAACACATCAGCAAATGGAAGAATGGTCTATTTTGTTGTTCCAACAGTCTTGTTTATCGGTAAAATTCATTATGCTGCCTTTCATAAATAAGATGCTAAAGGCTTGGAGAAAATCAATGCTAATAAGAACTAAACTGTATGAACATTGAACTGGAGCAAAGGGGTATTTTGCCTTTGATTAAGTCATTACCAACCCCCCTGCAGTACCAAATATTTCTCTCTCAAATTGCTCATGAACAACAGTGTGCCTTGAAATGCATGGACAAAAACCATCATTCCCTTAACAAAGGAAAAACAACCCATAATCCTCCTTTGAAATTGCACTTTTGTTTGCTTTGATATTTTTGTACATAATTAGGACAGTACCATCCCTTAGCTGAATAGTGCCTGGGACAGAGCAGGGAAACACAGCAAAGGAGGGAATCGATAGCAGGCTTGGGATTTAGGATTAGTCAATATCCTAAACCTGAGAGTCACTGATGAGTCTCCTCTTGAGAGCTTAGAATTAAATGCATCTAAAACATTCCTGAACCCTCTAATCTCCATTAAAAGCACCAAAGGAACCAAACTTTGCGACTTGAGTCTGGCAGCAGCAGTCTTGTTGACCCTACATGGCCCTTAGTTGCTGGAGACAAAGTGTGGCCTCTCTAATGTCCACCTGCACGGCAGGGACAAAGCTGTGCTCCTGCCTCACATCACTGCTGGTAGAGGACCAGAGGAGTTCAGGGCAATTCTTGTTAGGGCCATGCCTTCTTCTGCTTTCAAGAATTAATGTATCAATAAATAAAGAAATTGGGTCTTGGCCCTGGCAGCACTCTGTGGTGCCAAAGAGTATCTTTGTGCTGGCATAGCTTTTGTCCAGCAATTAAACCAATGCTGTACTGACCATCTTCTGCCTGGGAATGAACCACTCAATTGTAGACCATCAGAAAGAGTGGTCACATTTCAAATATATGAGTAATACCCGATGGGAAATGACTGCCCTATCATGCATTGTTAAAGCAGCTCCCTTCAATATTAAATGAAGATCAGCCAGGCACACCATATTAAAAGCTCATTTCCTCCAAACCTGTTACAAATGCCAGAGCTACATCACCACTCCTCTTTCCAGATGAAATAGGCACACCCAGAAACAAAGTAGACAACTTGCACACATTGCAGACAAGCCAGTGCCTTGCCATGGCACTGGGACACTTGCCCCCATGAAGTAACACTTGCAGCCAGCCAACTCCTTGAACTGGCCTATGTGACTTTTGGGGTAGGTGGGAGGAAACTGCCCATGGAAAATTTGGATCCACAGGAAAGTCCCTGGCCACTAGCATCTGTTAGAACCAGGGGTTCTCCAGGCAGCCTCTGTTCCACGCTTAAAAGGTAGGAAGTTCACTTGTGCATGGTGGAAAAGGGCTGCAAAGACCTGTATCATAGAATCACAGAATCATAGAATCATTTAGGTTAGAAAAGACCTTTAAGATCATTGAGTCCAACCGCTAAGCCAGCACTGCCAAGTCCATCACTAAAACGTGTCACTAAGTGCCACGTCTACATGTCTTTTTAAATACCTCCAGGGATGGTGACTCAACCACTTCCATGGGCAGCCTGTTCCAAGGCTTGACAACCCTTTTGTCATTTCCTGATGTCCAGAGGCACTGCAGCAGAAAACCCACCTGAAAGGTCTGGGCTGTTCCATGGGTTCTTCCTTCCTCTGTGCAGTTAGCACATGAAGAGGGGACTCAGCTGCTGCCACCTCTCCTTCCACTGTGGCACCCCCTCTGCTGGCTCCAGCTGCTCCCAGCCACCCTCCACACAAGCAGAGGGATGTGCCAGGATGTGCTGCATGCTGTAGGTGGTCCCCAGGTGCCCAGCAGCCCCTCCAGGACTCTGAAGAATGATTTTGAGGCAGTTCTGTTCATTATAGCCATCAACGTGCAGAACAGACTTGAGCTTCTGCTCACCTCTCATCCTTCCTCTCTCTCCACCCACACACTCCCATGACGGATTCATTAGATGCTCCTGCTCACGCCAGTGCTTTGCAGAGCTCCCTGTAAAAGAGGCAGCTTTTAGCAGGACTGTTTGCTGTCACTGGTGTTATACACCAAGAGGATAAACACCACATGTAGACGTTCTGTGGGTAAACTGTACGAAAAGTTTATCAGTATTATCCCCACGTAATTCAGATTCCTGAAGTTAGTGGTTTCCAGTTTAAAAAAACAAACAAACAAACAAACAAACAAAAAACCACAGGATCAAAATAGAATTTGGCAACAAGTTTGAGCTAAAATTTGGTATTTTGAAATGGTAAAAAAAGAAATAAAATCAAAAAAAATCTGTGAAAACTTTATTGCCCTTTACTAAGAAAAGAACTCAAATTTCAGGAGATGTGTCTTGAACAGCAGTGGGCTGCAGAGCGCAGTAACCAGCACACTGACCTGCTGGTGGTGATGGGTGTGCATCCATGGGCACAGGCTTGTCAGGCAGCACTGCTCCTGCCTGTGTTTTCCAGGATGGCGTGTGATTGAATGAAGTGGGTGAAAAGACCCCCACTGACACTCAGAGGTTTGCTACATGGCCCTACGAGCAGTCAGATTACAACTGTGAACACCAATATGTATAAATACAAACCATTTTTATCCAAAATAGTACATTTTGGTTTAATCCAGGGAGAATTTTCTTTAATTCTAAATACAAACTCTGTGCAATTTCTACATTTAGGTTTCACTGAAGCAGAATCTTTATTAACCATTTCTATCCACGGTCACTCGATGATCCTTAACAGGGCTGTTGGGATGGCAGCCAAGTGAAAATTCACACTCATAAGTGCTCTGAAACACATAAAATTGCCTCGTGGCAATGCCAGCCAGTCTCTGTAGGTGTCAAAACTGCGTGTCCAATTATAACTCCCCACAATCACAGCGAGGAACAGGCAGATGGCTATCATATGCTTAAAGTATCATTTCTCCAGTAAAGCACCATTTGTTTGCCCTGTCAAATGAAATATTTTCCTGTTTGATTTTTGTGCATAAGAGTGAATTAGGAAAACCTGCCGGTGGTGCAGAAACATTCTGTGGTGCTTTGGCAGGGTCTCCGTCGCCGCAGCCGGAGCGGCTCCGGGGGTCCAGCCGCCCAGATGGTGATTAGCAGCATCTGGCCTTTTGGCAACTCATTTGGGCACCCCAGCTGGCAGCCGTGAATTTGCCAGAGGGGAGATCTTGGTGCTGAATGTGTTACTGGGATTGTCTTGACCTCCTGCATGACATCTCCATTTGACTGAGCAGCCTGCAAGAGGGGTATTATTTCCTTTCCAGTGTCAGGGCTCACGCAGTTTCAGTCTGCCACCTCCACAAAGGGGGCTTAAAATAAAACCATAGTAGATACTCCTTTATGATTCAAGCTAAAATTGTCCTGTGCAGATTGAAGCAGGTTTGCCTGGGGATTCAGAACAGCTTTTCCTTCCTCTCTGTCACCTGACAGCAAAACACTTACAATTAGAGATGGGGGCAGGGGGAATCTCAATCTGAACTATTTCAGGGAGGTCTGAACTCAACTGGACTATCTAGCTGTGGACAAACCCTGGCCAAGAAGTGGCTTGTTTATGTACAATTCCTAAATCCACTACCCTCAAAACTGTATATGCTCAGTGGATAATGCAGTGACAGTGTTGTGCACCATGTGCTTGCTGCCCTCCTGAACTTCGGGCTGGACCCTCCCTGACTGAGGGGAGTGGGAGGCTGAGGTCTGTGCAAGCTCCAGGAGAAGGAGAATTGGAGTGAAAGCTGATCCAGGACAGATAGGTCTAATGGAAGCAGCTGCATTGCTCAAACAGTATGAGTCCTGAAATAGTGCAATGATGGTACTCCCTTGTTTTAAACAAATACACAAATTATTGCAAGTTGTGTAAGAAACTGTGTGATGCTAAAAAATATCTGTGCTCTCTCTCGGGCATGCAGTACATGGTTATGAGAAGTTATGTCTATAAAGTTGATCTAATAAGCAAACACTTATTAGAAGTTTTAGAAAGTGCCTAGTTTGAGGAATTTCCTTACGGGAAACTACTTAATCATATTACCTTTCACACATCTGTTAAATTGGCAATGTAGTCCAAACAGAAATCATTTTGCTGTACTTCAGAGTTACCCGGTTTTAATGGGTCTCTGGAGGTATAGGGATGGATTTTGCTGCCAACTACCATTCAGCCTACTATTGCCACAGCAATATCAAAATAGAGGAACTCAGCATGTCCCTGCTGTCAGGCTACTCTGTGATGAAGTTGGCACTCACAAAGAAGGAACAAGAGGCATCAGGGATAGACAAGGAAAGGAAAACCAGCAGTGAGACCCAGACCTACTTTCTTAGCTGATCTAACTGAATATTTTTGTAGTAATGGGTTCTGCTCAGGATAAATATGACATGCTCTGTTCAGACTAGAATAAAATCCAGGAACAGGTATATTTTTCTATGATCCCAAGGAATTAATCAAATTGTACATAAGTACTGTTTAGAGGAAAGAAGAAAAAAACCCTGCTAGACTGCAGTTTGCTAGGACAAAATACCCGTCTGTCTTAACAGTCCTGTGACAAAATCTGGTGCACAGGTGGGTGGTTGCCCCACTGACATTGTACCTTGAAAACAAGCATAGATACAGCGGAGCCAACCCCTTCTGTCAAAAGAAAATGTCTTTAAATTGTATTGGGGACCTTAAAAAAGCCACAGGAAAGTTTTCCCCTCATCCACTAGGAAGACGAGAAATGGCAGAAAAAGCTCTGCCATGCACTGCACAATCCCAACTGCTACTCCATGGCTGAAGGCTCTTAGCAAGCAGGGCTGCAAGAGGTTTGCAGCTTCATAGAAACTACAGCATAGTCTCCTTCTCTTGCATGTCCTAACATATTAATAGTGTCTTTATAATCAGCCAAACAGTTGTTAATGTTTAAAAAAATATCTAAAGCAGTAAAGTATGGGATATGATCATTCTTAGTGGTGTAGCTCCACCTTGACAAGAACTCATCCATGGAAGGATGATGTGCAGAGGCAGTATCAAAATCCAATCAAGAGAAATACTGTTTTTCCTGTTAAAGCAAATGCCCTCCCCCTTGGCCCATTGCCATCTCTGCAAAAAAAAATAAGAATTGCTAAATCAGTGGTGACTTTTCAATCAAAAATCAGGGTTCACCTTAGTCAGTGATATTTGTGCACTCAAATCACAACCATATATTATGAAGACTTTTTATTTCCCTCTTTCAAAGGATCCCATTTAAGCATGTGCTAATCTTTAAAAAAAAGGGAAAAAAAATCATCAGGATGCAATAATTAAGAGAGCGTTGCAGGCTTACGCTTCAAATATCTAACAGGAAATGTAAGGATAAAGACAAAATTAACTGAATAATTTCCCAAGCTCAATATATATTAGATAATTATATCTAATAGGGAGACTTATCCGCTGATTTTTGCTCAACATCAAGAAACTGGAAAGTCATTAGAGAGAAGAGACTTGAGATAATCAGCTAAAAGCCTTTAGTTGGATTTTGAAAGTTCAGAGGAGAAAGTATGCTAATTTTTTTGAACCTTCAGAAGAACTTCAGAGAATCCTCTCCTACCAGCGAGAGCTGCAAAACGAAGGCAAAAAACCACACATGCAAACTGGAGAACAAAGAGACGCTAAACCCATTCCAGAATGGCTGCAAACCAGAGCTGCCTCAACTCAGGCTTTGAACAAGAAGCTCCCATGGTGCCCTTCCCTGTTCCTTCCCCTTCAGTGCCTGCATTTCATGCCCTGGCTGTGGGTGCTTCCCTCCTCCCAGCCCAAGTTGCAGACACTAAAGCAACAGGAAGATGCTCTGTGGTCCCTGAAGCAAGAAAAAGCTCCAGGTGTAGAGCTGCTTTGAGGAGCCACAAACCTCTGTCACTACTGCCTTGACTTGGAAGGAGCATTTTCCAGGTATGGTCCTGTCCCTAGACCTGGCGCCCTAGCCTCCCCAAGGCCTGTGCATGCCCTGGTGTCAAGGATCTCATGAGCTGTGAATTGTATCACTCATAAGGATGACCCAGCCATGACCTAGACGTGAAACCAAATGCTCCCATATGACTGCAGAACACTGGCATGATTGCATCTTCACATCCAGTGTCTGAGGTCTGCCCTTTCTACAGGGGAGTCTGGGGTTGATGAAAAGCACTTCTCTGGCAGAGCACAATGACACCAGCAACAGCTCAGCCTTACAAAACCCACTCACAAGAGATGAATGAGAGTGTCAAGCGCTGCGATAAACTTCATTAATTCCAGTCACTTGGTTGAATGAGTTTAAAGATTTGTATGTGGTTAACAAGGGATACCCGATTTGGTCAGCTGCTGTCCACTGGGGGGGCAACTGCAAAATTTACTGCTGCTTAAGTCACCTTTCATTAAGGATCTCAATTAGCTGATTTGTGAGAGCAATTGCAGTACGACTGCTGAAATCAATAGGTAGGTTTCAGAGCAGACAGATAGATTGTATTTTCTTGCCTAGCTTCCATTTATAGAGGCCAAATGAGACTATCACTGGAAAATCTTATAAAGCCTCAGAGCCTCTTAGAATCTAGTTAGAAGCTAAAATCCCCCCCTTCATTTGGCCTCTTGCCTTTCCAGGGGAAGATTGCAGTACGTTTCTTAGCATCTTAGAAAGGGTTACCATTGAATGAAGTGGGTTTAAGAGATTCTGATTAAATCCATTCATCTCCAATGAGATGGAACAGAATCAAAATCAAAATCTGGGAAGAATATAGTTGTGGAAAGCAATACATATCAGGCAAAAATTAGGATCCATACACAGCAGCCTGCAAAGTCTAGGGAACATACCCAACAACTGCCCACTTCTGTAGAGTTTAATACATTACAGCAAGAAGAAAAGCAAGGAAACCATCATTAAACCATCAAATCACCTTCCTCATCCTCCTCAAACCATAAAGAATACACACTAATTCAGGCATTAATCTCATGCCAATTAAACCTCTTCACTAGCAATGAAATATTTCTTTCCCAAAACCCCTTCTGTAGCTGTCCTAGCATCAAGTAGGACTCAGGCCTATAGTTCGTGACCTCATGGTCGGTTCATGAGGTGACTGCTGCACTGGGCATTCCTGCACGTGGCATGTTTGCTTTGCAGCCCTGTGCTGCTAGGACCCCGTGTTGTCCATGGTGGCCATCCTGACCTGGCATCTGGCTTTCCCTAACCCATCCCTATCTTCACAGGTTCAGTAGCATCATCAAGTGACTGAAGTTCATCCAGTCATCCCTTGCCTACTGAGCCAGCTTTTCATGAGTGCAATTTCCCTCTGGTAAAGAGAAGTCCTGGGACTTTTTCTCGGTTGGCTATGGTATGAAGGTTAAACTAAGCCTCAACAACTTGAATTTGCAGAGCTAAAATAGTGGAACCAGACAGTTACTACGGGTGGAAAGATGTGCACAACTTGGGTTATACTTCTAAATATTAATATTCCCAATGTCAATATAGTATTCAGAAAGCCTAGCAAGGAGCAGATCCTTACTGGTTAGTCCCTGTGTGAATACAGTATCTGGAGAGACTATCAGAATGACTTTTCTGGATTCCTTTTAATTCTCTATTTACATGTGAAGCAATGTACTTGTAAATATAATTCCTTATATTGGAAATAATGGTATTTTAGCCAGTCAGTTGGGGTGAGATTACTCGCAGTTGGCAGCTCTGAACTGCTCCAGGCTGAGCCTTTTGCAGTCCAAGTACATCGTTGTAAATGGCACTTTTCCTAGAACAGCTGCCTTGGCTTCTGTGTCATCAAAGGTGGATAGGAATAGGATTCCAAAGCATAAAGATCATTCTAGCTACAAATGTTCAGCAACAGCAAAATTAATTCATGAATGAAATTTCATTTCTGAACCCAGAGCTGTATTTTCAGGAAATTACCAGTTAGCATGGTGTGTATTTAGCAGTTGTTGGCCAGCTTCTCAGGCAAACTCTGACCTCCAGTACTGCAACCCGCAGTCCCATTCATAGGCTTTATTTAAGAGTAAAGTTGCACAAACTGACCTTTAACAAGTGAGGCTGAAACTGTCACCTGAAGAACATGAGATTTTGTGTTATGGGCTGGAAATAACACAGGATGAGAAAAACCTGGGTGTAGTCACTGAATAAAGGATGATTAAAGACAGCAGTGTAAATTCAGCAATCAAGCACAGTCATCTAATCATCCCACCACATGCAGGGTGGCAAAGCTTGCCCTGAAAACTCTTGCAGCCTTTCAACCCTCCTCTGCCAGCCTCTGCCTTGTTTTGCAGGGCTCTACAGCAGTGTGTAGGTGAGTGTTGCACTCTTATTGCCATTTGTGGAAGATCCAAGATTAACTGTACTCAGAGAATAGGTTTGCATGGCTTTTATGAGGCTTCCTGGCTCAGACTTCAAGGGTCTGGAGGACCAGCACAGTCCACCTTGCCCACCTCAGGAAAGTCTGAATCCAGTCAAAGTCACGTTCACTGATGTCAGGCAACCCACAGGCTCCACACAGGCACAGAGGTCAGTGGTTCACTACAGGGTGAACCACTCACATCTTCTGGCTGCCTCGGCTTGCCAAGTTAAGCATGGATTAGACCCAGACAAACTGTTAAAGCAAAGCACATAGTTCACCAGCTCAACTCTGCCCAGCTAAGCAAGCTCGAATCTGCCTCTATTCAAGACAATCCATGTAAAGCGAGTGACAATACATTTATAAAAGTGCCTTAAGTAACTGAAGTTTTTCTCAATCTTGTTATTAATAAAGAAAAAAAAAAAACAACCAACCAACACAGAGCACTCATCTGATATGGTGATAAAATTGGGAAAGCTATGAGGTCAGTTGCAGCAAGGCAGCACAGGAGAAGGGGCTTCCCAGTCCCTGGAAGGGGACAGGTCACACTGCAGCCACAGTATTTGCTCCCAGCGCCCTCCACACAGGTATTTTCAGATGGTGTCATCACTGCAGTACTGCAGCATGCCTGGGTATTTTCTAACCCAAGACACCACCACATAAATTCTGCCCTGGTTTGGGGAGGGCAGGGCCGGGTTTCTTGGTGCATGCTGACCAGCTCTCCCTCCTGTTGCTGCCTTGCGTGGGGTGCACAGTGAGGAGAGCCTGTGACAGGCAGACAGATGTCATCTGTCAGATGACATCACTGCAGGAAAGCTAAGTCAAAGATGTCAGGTTTGTATTTATCTGTGAAAACCTCAAGGCATCCAAAGAGGCTTTTAACTCTTGATTACTCCCCCAGGGATGCTAAATTTAAGGATTTTTTTGCAACCCTTCATGAAGCAAAATCCCCACTACTAGAAATGGGAATGGCCAGTTACAGACATCTGAAGCTAGAGGAGTTTCAAGCTAAATCAGATTTTGAAGCCTAAACTCTTTTTCTTGCAATGAAAACCAGAGAAAACATTTCCTGAGAGAGGTCTACAGACACACATGGCAGAAAATCCCAAGTGCCTTTCCTGTCTTGGTCTCTAACTGCCCTCCTACATCGCCAACATGAAAAAAGCAAGCAAGTGAAAGACAGCAAGGGTGTGAATAATCTTATATAGTTGGTTGAACCCACACCTACAAACATTTTGGTTCACCAGGAAAAAAACACAAGGGAAAGTAGAACAGGCATTGAACAACAGATTCCCTTTGCTGGCATGGTTTTAACAGAAAGATATACCCTGAAGTCAGAAAGCCATGTCCTATTTGCAGAACACGGTTAGCTGAAAGGTGTTTATTTTCCTTGGTTCTGTTCTTCCTCTGCCCCTGAGGCAATCAATACATGTTCTGAAAACCAGTTTTATTCACTTGCACAAAGATCTCTGTACGAGCATATACTCGTGGTACTCCATTTTCCTACGAAATAAAAATGCTGAACCAAATTATGATCTATTTTTACCTAATCATCCAGGCATGTGTATAACACTGATAGAGCTACATCCATCTATACATCTCCTTTTATAAACGGCAAGGAGGGCTCTGTCCTAATCTGGGAGTCTGAACAGATACATTTTTAAATCAAGCCTGCAAGATGCTATTTTTATGCCCCAGGATTTCTTGCATGACATCTTAGTGCCCTAAGTGGATTTCAAGTATGGGATAGGATTCTCCTATCTCCCACTCTTTTTACTATAAAAGAACTACTGGTCGAGCCCCACTCTGCACAGGTTTTAAAGGCAGCTGGATTTCCTGAGGTGGTACATCTGTACCTGAAGCCATCCTGTTGCTGCTGTTGCTGCTGGCCAATAAATCATGTGAACAAAGCTGTAGGAAAGAGGTCTTCACTGACTCTAACAGCAAGCGATAACCTCAGCTTCCCTGTGGCTCCTTTTTTCTGACTTCCTCACCACATTACTTTCTCATGTGCAGCTGCCTGTGGGGAGCAGTCTCAGAACCCATCACGGATCTTTGTGATGCTTCAGTTTGGAAGGACCCACTCAAGTTGTAGCTCATGATGCACCATTTTTCCATGGCACTGCTGCCCGGGGAGAGGTAAAATGCTGCTGGGGAAAGAAACACCCCAGTGCTGCAGGCAGACAGACCTTGATGCACACAGTATTTGCTGCAATGACTCTTTTCACTACTTGCAAGCATCTGGTCTGGCCTAGAGTACTTCAGAGGTGCTGGTCAGAAGGAATGCTGGTCCATTAGCACTGTGGGCAATGCAACCCTAAGGCTTTAGGCCAGACAGTGAAGTGGGATAGGGACAGCTACAAAACAACTGATGCTTGAGTTGCATTGACCACCCCTATGGCTGTGCCCATAACCATGCTATGTATAAAGCAGTGCACAGTTACACTGCATGGGCTGATCAGTTTAATCTCTAAGTTAAAGCATGAGGGTACCAGACATTGTCTGAGCTAGACAGAGTAATGGCTTTCTAAGTAGGAGCTGGGAAAAAAAAAATAGTTTCTTAATACATGCCAAGAGATGGGTTAAAAAAAGAAGACATTTCACTCATTATATAGACACATTCATTTCTTCATACTCAGACAGGACTTCTCTAGTTTTGTTCTAGACCTAATTAGATTTTAAATGAGATTCCAGCACCTATAATAGCTTATTCTGATTGTTCTTTTTATATCATACAGGCACTGAATATTCATTGTGTTCATATGATTAAGTACCAAATCAATAGATATAACTAGTGGACCTGTTAGAATTTATGCTTTGCCTTACAAATACAAAGAATGAAGTCATATCTGATGTGCAGTTCAGCCTCCCTCTTTGAAGAGTTGCTGTGACTGACATGGCTGGTGATCACAATGAAAAGTGGAGGAGAATGAATAATTTAATGAAATTTCTGCATTTAGGATTAAAGTAACCAAAAAGGACTGTTACAATATGGGTTGAGGTGCCAAGGCTTTATCATGGAAAAAGAACAATGTGACTTGAAACAAATCCAAAGGGTCACTGCTTCTAAACCAGCAAATTCTGGAATCTGTCCCCTGGCAAAGGGTGTTCGGGCAGCAAGAAGGAGAGGACCACAGCTGTTAGCCTGAGCAAATGGTGCTTATGAAAAACAATTCAACAGAGAATGGAGAAAAGGAGTATTTTTCCAAGTGTAAATTACATGCCCTCACCTATGCAAGGCAAAGAAAAACTCGCTATGTCTTCCATGGGAAAAGAGGCTGACAGCTCAGCAGGATGAAAGAAGGGAACCTGTGGTGATATTCCTATTGAAGGTCACGGCAAAGACAAATGTTTTTTCATTCCTCTATCTCACGTGACAGTCACTGGCTCTAACCATGATGCAGACCTTTCTCACCAGAAGCACAAACAACCCTCTGTGAGCCAGAGACAGTCACTGGCCATTTCCTGGCTTGCAGGTTTCCACTGCCAATATTGCTTCATCTGTACATCACCAAAATACCAGTGCTGAAAAAGGGAACGCATTTGACCACAATATTTCTAACCTTACAATAAAACAACTTCCTGAGGCCATGAGACATGCTGGTGGCAGCTCAGGTCACAGAGAGCAGCCAGTGTGTGTGTCCGTCAGTAATGAAGGAGCAGCAGCTCCTTGGTACCTTGATTTTACAGTCAGGGATTTTGTTCCCAATTTCAATAACATGAAAGGTAGAAATTCTCAATCCTGCCCAAATGATTTGGACATGAAAAGAAGTTCAGAGCATGCCAACACCTCTGAGGAAGCACCAGGGAAGATATGCATAGGTGGTGTTTGCACACAGTGAAGGGCAGAGGTGTCAGCCAGTGTGGGTGATGTACGGCTGGGCATTGCGTGCCCTCCAGGCAGCAAAGCAGCCAAGCAGCACCAAAGTGGTACAACTTGGACTTAATATTCTTCAGTCTCCCTCTTACATGACCTACAAGTGATCTGCAACCCCCATATTATTAGCAGCCCCTTTGTTCATAAATGAACCAGATTTTCCCTGTTTAGAAAATAGTGCCCAAGCTAATAAGGCTGTCTCATGGCAAAGCTAATTAAGCTCAGGTTCAGCACTGCTGGGTGTGTTGCCTCCAGCTTCCAATCCCATCATTTAAATTACACTTTCAATGTGCACTTGCAGTTCAGAAGCAAAATGTCAATAATAACAATTAATACACTGAAATTACAGCTCCCGTTCAGTGTCATGTGGTGTCAAGTGACTGACTTCAACAAAACAACAGCCGCAAATTTTCTCTTAACTCTGGAGAAGGGACATGGGGCAAGAGGAAAATACAAGTGTTATGCCCATAGTAATCTAGTCATGATTAGTTGCCCTGGCTGGCTTTTCAATACACATTTTCCTTGTCTACAGACTACTACAGCTACAACTTCTGCCATCTCTACTCCCACTGTGGCTTCAGTACTGTGAGACTTTTGCTTTTTTCACCCAGCTGGGATCTTAGATTTCACATGACAATTTTTCAATACCTGTTCTCCTTTGATTAAAACATTCTGAATTTTGTTTTCAAATACAACTGGAAGCTTTGGTTTCCACTTGGTGTAGTCAAAAAATGTTTCTTTTGTTACCATAGAACGGAGAGGAAGTACCTTCAAAGATGTTTGAGAAATAAATGATCTCATGTTTGCACAATAACCTGCAGAACCTGGACCTGATCACTACAGTCAGATCACTACAGCATAACTCCCCACACAGCAATAAATGCAGTTTAAGGTGGCTTGATTGGGAAAATCAGATTAACACAAGCAGTCTGGATTTTTGTTGAATGCCAAAGGACATTCAAGCAGCAAGGGAAACATGGCACAGAGAATCTTGTTAACGCACACTTTTATTCACCTGCAGAAAGTTAACCCAAGTATTACTGCAAACCTGTGGAGAGGATGTACACAGCCTTAGATGAGATAGGCAGCCCAGAGGAAACATTCTGGGATATTTTTCATTACTGCACCAACACTGGTCACCGCTAAATGCAACACCAAACACTGTGAGTCCACACTCCCAAGAGCCCCCTTTGTCTTGCACCACTTGACAGACACAACCTGTGCTGGAACTACATCTTGGGTTTCTAATCTTTCTCTCTGCAAGGTGGCTAGAGGAACAAATTGTCCCTAATTTCAGCCATTTCTCCTGCTCAAAAGCCAGGATGACACTAGAAGTCCCATTATTCCTTGAGAAGCTGCCTCACATGCAGAGTAGCACTGTGAGCAAGCTGCAAGATCTGCTAGATGCAGCAGTGAACCAGTCTCACCCGGTAGCATCATGTGCAGAATTAAAGAGCTTGCTTTAAAATCAAGAGCAGAACTTATTAACAAGCTACCAGTGAGTCATGCATGCCTATAGTGAAGTTTATTAACTAAGCTTATGTGGCTGCCTGCCTTATTTAAAACCACCAAAGCACACCTATATGTGCTATAAAAAAATCTCCCTCGAGCACCATTTCCAAGTTTTCTGGTAACATTTCTCCATGCCCATGCAGGGAGATCTGGGACTCCAGCTGGTCAGCAGCACATTCCCCTGCACCTCACCCATTCACACATGGTATCCTAAAGCCCAGATGCATAAAATTCTGCCTTAACATTGCTTCATCTCTTCTCTTCCCACAGCCCTTAAGAGCCATTGCAGAATTAATAAGATAGGGGAAAAAAAGTATTTCTTCCACAAGGCAGTGATATAAGACAAGTATATAACAGATTTTTATAGAAAGTGAGGACCAAATCAGATTCTCTTTGCTAACTGAAGGAGGCATAATTCTCTGAAACACCAAAATCTCAGGTTTTCTGCCAGGTAATAACACCTCTTCCAAAGGTCAGAACCAGGACAGCCCAAACAAACAATGCAGCCAGTCCTGCTGTATCCCCAATACCACATTTAACTGCGAGTTCCCAGATATAGCTTACTCCTCCTCTGCTGCTATCTGCAGTAGCAAGAGCCTCGCACACGCTCTGGATGACAAGGCATTAGGCGTCTTCACCAGCATCCTCCCCCACTTTGCCAGGGCATGTGGATTGCTGCCAAAAGAGGCAGCCCTCATACAGGCAGGAATAGCAGCAGGACTCGGAGGCGTGCTCACCACCCATCACACCACGGTCTGTTGGGACTCTGTTTTAGGGTACAGAAAGGTGAAGGGAAAAAGTGCACCTCCTTAAAGGCCAGTGTCTTGTGGGCTTGGTTACTCCCTGGAGTGCAACTCTGTCACTGCAGTGTAAGAAAATACATCTCTAGCTCCAGGTGCTCAATATTCTGACACTGCTCTCTGACATTACTGCTCTTCAAAAGCTGTAGGAAATGTTCTTTTTCTGGAAAAAACCTAAGGGATCAGTCTGACTCCTGCCCCAGGTCCTGCCTGTCGTGTCTGGAAGTTGTCCTTCCCCTTCATTTTGCAGCCCCCTTTCCTAGAACTATTTTCTTTGATGTTTTCTATGAATCTCATGTAAGTTTTCACAGCACATTCAATCGTGTTGTGGCCTCTGTCAGCCCAATCCCACCTCTGGACTGCTCCTCAAATGCACTGCCTCTTCCAAATGGAGTTTTGATTAATCTGGGATTGAGCAACCCCGGCCATCTGGTGCCATCAGAAGAGGGATGAGGCACCGCACCAAAAGTGATCATTTCTCTGGTGCCCCCTAAGGAAAGACAAGGGGCCAAACCATGCTGTCCTCACTCAGACCTGCCCTACAGGTTTCACCCTTCCATCTGGACACTATTCACAAGTTTGGTATTTCTGCAAAATGTCTACTTCAACCAATTAGTGCTGAATGTGGAGTCTGCTGTGGTTTATATGTTTCAATACAATGGAAAAGCTTTGCTTTTATTGATGAATCTGACACCCCAGGCAAGATAGTAATTACATTAAAAATCCTGTTCCAACTCCCACTGATGCATCTATTTCTGGATGATGCTTAGTCTTGTTGTTTAATTCCCTGTCTTCAGATAAGTTAGAGTGTGAAATTATAACTACATGAGCTACTTTTACCACAAGATCTACACTGTGCCTCTCTTTAGCTGGTGAAAAGAGGTGCAGTTTCACTTTCTCCTCAGTTTGAACCAGCTGAGAATCTGGCCTCTTAATACTATGTTAAATTATGCTTTCATCAGCTATTAACTTTCATGCCATATTCAGGTTGTTCCTGCTGTTAAACACCTTGGAGATGCTGATTCAACTGGAATCCAGTGAGTCACTTCTTCTGCAAGGAATGAAAACTGCAAATCAGCTGGAGGAAGATCATGCAAGGAGAGGGTGAGGGGTGCAGAAGGAGAGGGTAAGAGGTGACAACATCATTGGAACAAACAAACAAACAAGAAGGCAAAGAGCACTGCCAGCTACCCTGAGAAGAATTAAGCAAGTGACTGAGGTGGGATTAGGTACTGTTAATTCTCCTTCAGACTTACATGGCCCCATATTAAAGTCAGCACGGTCTGGTTATCACCTCGAGCAGGGAGGCTATTAAATTCATCAAGCTATGGGGCGCTAGGACTGGCTTATGCACTTGGGCCTTTGTGGGTGAAAGAATTTCCTTTTAAATCTAGCAGGGTTTTCTAAATGCAATTTCCAAGCCTGTCGCCTGTATGTTTTGGGAAATTAGCACTTTAAGGCAGGAGTTTGTATTCCCAGACAAGGCTGGGAATTCGTTTCCAGCAGCTCTGATGTTTGCCAAGTTTAATGACATTTAGGTCTTGCACAGGGAAAACCTTTCCGTCTTTTGCAATGTGCTAATTATCAATGGGGTGTCTCGAGTGAGGTTTGCCTCTATTATATTTCAGAGTAATACCTTGAAAAGCTGCAGACCTGCCTTGTGCTCCCATCTCTGCTGTTGATTCACTGGGTTCTTACTTACCCGTGGGGTATCTTTAGACCATGATGTCTTTGGGGCAAGTAGCTCCACCTCTGGAGCCTGTGCCTATTACACACTGTCCATCTACTCTCTCTCCCACAAGAGGTAACTTCTGGTTTTCCTGTATATTCCAAATTCCTAAATATTCATGCTAGGAACACAGCAAGAGTGGTGCAATAGAGCAAATAAGAACTTCAGGATAAGCTGGGAATCACTGCTGGGATCCCCATAAATATCCCAGGAGCCTACATGAGCTTCGTGCAGGTGCTGTGATGCTATCGCTGGTGTCCTAACATGGCATCCAGCATCCCAGATTACCTTTTTGTGAAAACCAGTCTGCAGGAGCAAGGTCCAGTCTCACTGACATGCCAGTGTGGCCAGGGTGCAGCACCAGGGCTTTGGGATCACCGATGTTGTTTGGGCTCCATTGGAAGTCAGTGGGGATAAACATGTGGGCTGAAAGGCCTCCATAAGAGCTGATTTCTTCCTGCATACTGTGAAGGAAACTAGATTTTAGTTGAAGCTGGATGAGATGAATCCCAGCACATTTGCCCAATACATCCTTGCTGGAGTAGAGTGACTCTTAAACTCGGGTTTGTTCTTTCCTGCACATCAGCAATTAGAGCACGGTGGAAGAAAGCGCATTGATCAGAGAGAGTGACAGCTCCAAAACCGCTGGTTTTCTTGCTTTGACCTTTGCTTCCTGGCAATCTTCTTTTGGGGTTGCAGAACAGACTCGCTGCTGAACCATGCCCAGAAATAGGGCACTTATCTCAGTATGGCTGTTCTCACCCCCTGGGGGTGAGCCGTGGGGCCAACACAGCCTCTCCCTTTCCATAGGCACATTTCCTTATCAAAATAATGCTTTGCCCTAAGAAGTTCCAGAAATTTCATTTCAATTTGACTTAGATATGGTGCTTTCTTCTTTTTGTATGTGAAAAGTTTGCTGGGAGTTTTGTGATCGTGCCACTTCAGCTGAGCTGTGTTTGTTGTGAGGCACAGCAAATGAGCCCCACCTACAAAAACATGCTGCACTCACCTCCCTGTTCCTCCAGGTTTTCATCAAGCAGGTAAGTGCAAAGTACAGCACATGGACAGGGTGAGAGCTGCTCCTGTGGTCGACTTTTGTTTACACATTTGCAGTCCTGCTTTTGGGTTAAATCACCATGTTTCCTTTGCTTCCCTGAGTAAGGGGAGATAAGAACACTGCTTCTCTCATTTTCCTTATCTCATAAACGTCCCTCTTTGCTTTGCTGAGCACCCTCTCTCTCAGCTGGCTTTGGCACACTGTCAGCGGTGACAGAGGGGCCGGGGGAAGCCAGGTGCCTTTGCAAGGCACAGGGGCTGCTCGTTGCCTTCCCACTGAACTCATGGATATTTTTCCCAGTTATGGAAAAGTGGGGGTTTTAATTATTTCCACACACACACACTTTCTGTGGTTATCACTGAGCTTCAGATAAGGAGTCATTTGTTCAGTTGGTAGATTTATATTTGTGCTGGGGTTTCAAATGGAGCCTGTGTTTTCTGAACCACACTTCACTGTGCAAGCAGTAATGCACTAGCTGTACTGTGAAAATCCTTTCCTCTGACATGTAAAATTTATTTATTTATTGGTAGAAACCAAAACAAACCACTCTGAAGTGGAGATATTATTGTGCCCTTTAGATTTTACTTTGATGAAGCCTACAATACTGTTCCTGTTAACGAGCTGCTTAAACCTTAATTAAACAGTGTTTCCATGTGAAAAACAATCACATCATCCTCTATAAGACAAGGTTCTATAATTGTTCCAAAACAGAAATACTGGGCTTTAAAAATGATGTCTCCTCTATCAACAAGATTTATTGTAGGTTACAAATTATTTTTAGTTTTATTTCAGTCCTAGCAAGGAAGCACAAGTTGTAATGACCCTTCACGTATTTGTTATAAAAGATTTCCATGCTTCATAGAGATCTGCAAATACGAATTGTTCTTTCTTTGATAAGTGGGTGATTTCAGATAATTATTTTTTTCTAAAGGTTTCCCAGAAGCAACGCTTGGCAATTGGACCAGTTCCTTCAGCTTTTCCTAAACATCAGTCTAATGACAGAACAGCTCTCTCCATCCCAGCACACCCATGTGCAGTACTGGCCATTAGAGAAAGACCCTGGAAGTTTGCACCCAGCGTGACAATGACTATTTCCAGTCCTCTTAATTCATCTGCTTAAGTGGCTCCCTCCTGCAAGGAGTCGGATATTTAGAAACCTCTCCAGCGAAGGCATGGAGGAAGCATTTTAGCTAGCTTAACACAGGCTTCAAATCTCTGGAAGTAATTTGATTCTTAGAGCCCAGCCTTTTCCTCAGATACTACAGCACAGAAATCCAAAGGAAACCTTGAAGACAAGGCTTATCGATTTAAATGTTTCTGACTCCAGGTTTATCTGGTTTTATAAAAGTACCCCCAGGCAGAAGGGTTACTCTTTTATTCCATGGTATAAGAAACAACATCTAATTACCTTACCCTTCATTTGTTTCCTGGAAACACCTTATGCCAGTGAGTCACCTCCTTTGAGCTCAATATAATCACACACATTTGCTGAATGCCCTTTTCCAAACAAGACTCAACTCTGTGCGACAACAAACTCAGTTAAGAAGCTGAAAAAAATATTCTTTCTTCTATGAAGAAGAAAATTTTCCAAAACAAAGCTAAAGTGTTATCTCCATTTGTCCCCCTCCTCCTTCAGGATTCCCATTTGAGGCTGACTTAAGAATTTGGGGTCAAACTTTGATCTCGCATACACCCACCTAGAAATACTCCACTAACCACAGGCTTGAGGTGCTTGCCTAAAGAAAGCAACAATTTGTGGAAAGAAAAAGATAGCTGAGTTCTTGTTTTTGCAGGTGCAGCTGTGACACCACTCCATGTGAGCTTGCCCCTGGGTTTGCCTGGGGAGCAAAGAGGAAAACAACTGAGAACAGAAATGTCTTTCCCCACATGAGGTGTGCGTCTAGCAAAACCCAGGAATGGAGCCAGCTACTTGCCCTGACCACGCCGATGCTAGAGTATACTTGTCTGGCACACTTTGCTACCACCTTGCACCTCTAAGAACCAGCTTTTGGTGAAGCTCTCAGGATACCATGTTTTCCATCTCTTACAGGGTCTCTCCCAGACTGGGACCCTGCCAATCTCCCATCCCATCAGGCAGAAGAGCACTGCTGTGTCCCTGTGTGGAGCTGGGAAACATGGACAGCCTCAGCTCTGCAGAGAACAACCCTCCTTGCTATTCTTGGGACCAAGCAGCTGCCCCAAGAAGGCTACAAGCCTGAGGAGAGGCTGCTAGGATCCATCCAAATGGCTGGCAAGCACTCGGACTGTTTTCTGGAAGTTTTCTAAGTCTAATTAATTAAAGCTGTCCGTTTCACTCCTTTTTGGACCAGATGATTTAAAGACCAGTTCTCACCAGGATCCTGCTCATACTGTATTTTCTCACCAATGGGGCCTTTGTAAAACAGAATCACTGCAGCATCACTTTCTGTGAATATGTTGGGTGGATCAGGGCCCCCTCACACCCAAAATCACTGGAGATCTGAACCCATCAGACTTCTGGCCCTTTCCAACATTTTTGTAGATGTCCATTCCCCACAACTCTGCTGCTTCTCTGAGTCACAGTCACCAACCTTCTGTTGGATAATGCCTGCTGTCCTGATAAGGACCGAAATCTCCAGCTCAGAAGGGCTTCTTCTTTTAAGCAGAAGTAATCCTACATCTGTGACATTTGTCTGGAGGATGTCAAGATAATGCCATAAGCTACCTCTGCCAAGAACATAGCTGGCAGGGAAAAGTCACTTAGAGCTGGTTTTGTGCTGCCTTCTTTAGTAGTAAACTAATAAACAAGATGAGGAGAGGTCTGCTCAGGCACACACAGATCTTCAGGCTCCACCGCAACTGCAATTTGCAGACCAGAAATCTCACAGTGGCATGAGAAGGGAGCAAAGCATGGGCAGATCTCCAATTCCACTACCATCCAAAATTCCCCTCTGTGCACAGGGTGCAACTTCTCCCTCCACAAAGAATCACCAGTCTCCAAGGCTGACCCCAGATAGTCTCCAAGCCAGAGCAGAAACAGAGGTCCAGCAAAAGAGACTCCCCCAGTTCCTAAGTGAGCTTTCTAGGATCCTGCAAAACTGATTCTTGGTGTTTCCCTCCCCATTACTGGCTGGATCTTGCAGGGCATATCCTTCACTTTCCCAGTATCGGTCTGTCTACGGTGGTACAGAGACAACCTTGGGGAGAGCTAGAATGAGCTTTTGCTACATTAAGCTATATTTTAAGATGGAAGTTTGCACCCAGCATGACAATGTGCATGCTAAATTTCCCACACCAAAAAGCTGTCTGATGAAAACTGGAACTGCTGACAACAGTGACAATATAAAGCCATTTTAGTCACTGAAATTACACAGTGGCAGGCTCAGATTCTCACACTGAAGAAAGGAAAAATGATGATTTGGAGCATACAATGAAAGCAACACTTTGCTTCTTGAAATGGATTAGTTTTCTTTGAGATTAAGCCAGTATCCAGAACTGCACAACATGTGCTGATGTTACTGGCAAGGTCCAGCTTACAACATCAAAGTGGTCATCTAGTAACACAGAATAATACTGTCATTCTGCTTTTAAGTACTTCTCTAAATGTAACAGTTACAGATCAGCTCCCAGGAAATGCAGGGTTTTTTTCTTTCTACAATGCCCTTGCATCACTGAGTTGGCTTTCTTTTCCCATCCCATGCCCACCAGCACATTCAAGCTGGCCTGGCACAAATTTTAAAGTGTCAGGCACGAGCCAGACTAGGGGAGGACACCCACTGCACTGCCTGTAATACGGATTTCTCAACCTTGATGGTATGTGGAATAAGATAAAAACCAAGAATACATATTGGTGTCTACAGAAAATCCCCTCCTTAAGGCATTGCTTCAAGATTCAAACCTGAAGGGCACTTTTAGGTCTAGGGAAAGTAGGAAAAAAGGGGGTTTAGCACCGTCTTTCATAAACTAGCCACCATCCTCAAAACCACAGCATCCAGCAAGTGCCAGAGCCCTGATGCCAGCAGGTCTGGTTTCTGATCCCTTCGGCTGGTGTGACAGCCACGGCTAGGAGCACAGGGCGGCGTGACAACCACGGCTGTGCCACATGCATCACCCGAACATCTCAGCCTTGTCACACTCCTGCAAGACTCGGCTCTCGCTTCCTGAAATCGATGGCAGCTCCTCACCCCCTTGCTGGCTGTGCTTTCATTCAAGCACAATCCTCACTCACATTCCACAGTGCCTCCCGTTTTGGGTAAGTTTGCCTGATATTTATTGCAATAGCAACAGCTATTGCAGTTGCATTCAAGAGAGGCAAAGGGAAGGGAAGCCTTGGGATGCTGCAGAGAGGACCTCCTCCTCGGGGATGTGCTAGTTATCACACTGCCATGGCAACTGCTCCCGCTGGTGCTGCTGTCCCCACCCAATGAATGGGAAATGTCATTGTGCAGTGTCCAGGAACCTGCTTTCCAAGCACAGAGAGCAGCTGCTGCTCCAACAGCCTTCACAGTGCTCGCTGGGAAAATCCTTGGCTGGATCTATCAGTTCTCAAAACTTTCATCACCAGCGTAATTGCAAAGAGAGCATTAAAAGCATTTGGGGGATTCCATCACCTCCTGAAACATCTGCTACCTTGAGAGATGCCTGTCTTGGCAGCAGGTGTATAGCAAACAGAAGGAAATGACATTTGACAAAGACTGTAATTAAATCCTGAAACTTTTTGCTAGAGGATATTGTGATGGCCAAAAATCAAAATAAGTTCATAGAGAGCTTAGGGAAAATCACGGAGTGCATCTCCACTGCACCACTGCACACTGGTCTACAGGCAAAGGCCACTCTAGGAATATCTGAGCTTAAAGAGCTGGTGGGGGAGGATAGAAAAACCAAGGAGGGACCCCTCTAAAAACACCCTGCTCAGATGTTGTTTCCCAGAGACAGGGTGTGGGTGATCCCTGAGTCCAGACCAGGCCAGTCTTTGTGTTTCCCTGCTCTGGCAGAGATCTGTGGTGCACAGGCAGATTTCAACATGCAGATGGCATGGTGTTACTAGAGAGACCACACAGGCACCAGCAGCAAACCCCAGCCATGGGGGCTCACAACAGCTTGCCTGTACCCTCTGCTCCAGCTCCTCTTCCTGGGGATGCAGGAAGCACTGCCAACCCACACAACACTGCCTGCCCCTGCCCTCTCTCCTTGCTCCTCAAATCCCCCTGAGATACACATGTTGTGTGCAGCGCCCCAAAACCTGCCTGGCACGAGCCTCTGCTCACCACCCAGCCCATCAACCAGGCACCCACAGCAGCTCAAAGCTGGTGAGAAGTTGGGCTCCGACTGCCCAAGCAGCAGCTCAGAGACTGGTCTGCTTGGAGGTGCACCAAGGTAACCCCAGCAGGACACACTTGGGGTCTTGGGGAGAAGAGAGTGCAAAATGGGGAAAAGAGAGAAGGGGAAAATGTAGGTTTATAGACAAGCTGATCATTTACATCCTTTAAAGACATTTGGGTAATGATTTGCAATTGCCTTTGCCTGTAATTTTATTTTTTTTTATATCCCAACCCAGAAGAAATGTTGATTTAAACATTCAGTTTAGTTATAATGAGGATGTGTTTGAAGACACTGAACAAGAAATTCTCAGAATTGTAACACTTTTTCCATTTTGACTCAGGGACAACCAGCCTGAGGCTTACCTCATATTAAATTTAGGCTTCTTTAAAATTTATCAGCTGGATTTAATGTAATATTTTGTGTTGTTATTATACACTGTAATCATGTGTGCAGATGCAAGTCTAGCTGTGAGAAGCACTTCTGAGCACATAACATGGTTTGTTCTTACCCTCCCAGTCAAAAAATTAAGGATTTGTGCCCACTATTGCAAAACAGCATCTAAAGAAAGTCCCTTTTCTGTGCAGATCAATTACTTTCTATGAGGGCATCAACCTAGACAGCAGCAACATAGTTAAAGGAAAATGCTTGCAAAAAAAAAAACCTACCTTCCCAACTCTAAACTGGCTCTGGAACTGATTTATCCTTGTTCAAGTAAGTTATCCTTAGAGCTTCTTCCAGGAGTAACGTTTCAAAGGCACTGAAAACCAGTGACCCCAGTTACCTTTGAAAAAGTCTCCCCTGCTTTTAGTTATAACCCAGAGCTCTTCCCTTGCTTCTCCAGGAGCACTAAAGGAAGGAAAGGTGACTTCCAGTTTGATCATTGAAAAAGCAATTTCCCCACCACAGATGCAAACACACCCCCTACTGAAGTCAAGTTTCTTGATGATGTGGGGGAAAAAAAAAAAATGACCTCTTCCCAGCAGCTTTTGGAATTGCTCTGAGGTTTCCCAGGTCCCTCTCCTGGCTCCTACACCTCCTGCAAAACTGGTTCATCACCCACACATCGCTTGCTGTGTTTAGCGACTCCTCATCCTTAAGAGCTGGTGCAGGAGCTACAATGGTGACTTATGGCAGCAGTGCCACATCTTTCCACAGAGGCTGAAATCCCTCCTCTGGCAGTCACTTGTGCTCCCACTTGTCTTTGCTGTACTATTTCTTGCCACACTATTTATTTTCTGGATGTGTCCATATGTGAGTCTGGTGCGTACATATGTCCATACCCCTCTACCATGCTGTAACGAGATGTCTCACACTGTAGCTTCCACAGAGCTGCTAAAAAGAGGAGGGTTTTAAATAAACACTGAGGGGAAGGAGAAATTAGTTCATGAGGAGAAGGGGAAAGAAGAAAGAGGGGAAGGAAGGAAGGAAGGAAGGAAGGAAGGAAGGAAGGAAGGAAGGAAGGAAGGAAGGAAGGAAGGAAGGAAG
>JANHFX010003963.1:32083-49238 GCA_027560015.1 Chloroceryle amazona
CATGACCTGCTCAGCATGAGCACTCCGTGACGAGTGGGTGGGTGTTTCTGCTCTTCCAGGGAAAGGCTGGCTGTGCAAGCAGTGCCTTCACTTTCTTGGATCAGTGCTTTTATGCAGATCTAACAGTCCAGAGTAACTTTACTTAAATTTACTGTAGCCCCACAGAAGGATTATTGATGCTATTCTATTACTTAGCACAAAGCAGCGTCTCGAAGGGACTGTTTAGTACCAGATTCTTGTCTTGATATTAAATCAAGCTATGCCAAGGACTCAAAAACAGCAGGTAACAAGCTTTTCCTTGTTTTTCAGTGAGAATCCCATCTTTCATTTGTTTTGAATTGCAAGTCTCTTACGTGCACACAGAAAAATCTCTTAAAAAAACCAAAACAAACCAACAAACGAGCCCAAGACTTAAAACACACAGTGTGTGTTTAAGACAGGCAGGGATGCTTTTGGCTCTGTTTTTATTCGGAGGCTCGATGGATGATGACTCTTCTCCCTGTTGGGATAAGATCTGTCAGGAACAGCCAACAGCTTCTCTTCCCCTCAGTTTGAAGAGGCAAAGCAGGGCACCAACCCCTTTCTGAACCTCTGCACAAGGGGAAGAACCTCCTTTTGGTGCTGACACATGCAAAGTTGACTGTCTTACCCATAGCTGGACCACTGCTACTGTCTCTGTTCCATACTCACTCAGGTAGGGACTTAAATGCTATGCAACCATCCAGTGCATCACACTGGCATGACTCCGTGGGCTCTTCTGGAAGTTAGGGCAACTATACCAACAACCCCCCCAGCCTGATATCAATATTAATTACCATGACTGTGGTTTCTTAATTGACATGAAATGGAGCTTATGGAAGGCTGGACACAGTCCTGGACAAGTGGCTCCAGGTGGCCTTGCTCATGGAGGAGTTGGCAGCTCGAGAGGTGACTTCACACCTCAACCATTATGTGAAGTCCCCCTTCTATTTATTTACCTGTAACAAACCTAAGCACTTGCAGTAGCCTGTTAGAAATAATATTAATGATCTTTTCTGAATTCAAAGTGGAAAAAAAAAAAAAAGAAGTTACTTTTGTGCTTGGCTTGATGAAAATAAATGTTTTATGTACCGAAAAGAGTCAATCTGGATGTTTGGTACCAGGAAGTACTGAGGACTCAGTCAGGATACTGTTCAGAGCACCTCCAGCACAGGTCATACCTGTCTCCCCAAATTAAGGGAGTGTTTTTCTGCTGCCAGCCTGAAATCACTTTATTCAGCTACATGAATTAATTCTTGCACTTTTTTTTTTTTCCTTATTACAGAGACATATATTCAAGTCGAGGCTCTTCTGTCAATAGAGCTTTTCTTGATTACTGTCAACGTTTCATTCCATTGTGTCATCCTGTTTGTCTTTTGATGTTATAATTTCCTTATTTTACAATGTTTTAACTACACTGGCTGCAACTGTTAAAAGAATAACTAGTGATTTTGAGGGTCAACTAAAAAGGCTTTAAAAGGATTTGATTAGGCAATTCATTTTACTAATGTTACAATAAATTCTTTTTATTTGATTATGTAAATGAGTGTTGGTGCATATCCACTTTGGCAAAATACTGCAAAGCTTAATCTTCTCTCCTAAATAGAAAGCTTTCACTGGCAGAAACACACGAGCCAAGGAATGTATCTTATCTGAACACTAACTTGCTCCCCCTGAAGCCCCCCAGAATACTCATATTCAGGAAAACAAAGGCCATGTTTACCTGGCAAGACTTACCACAATATCTTCCCTGGGGTGAAGTTCAGCCCACCATCCTAAACTCAAGTAGTTTAATTGTTGAGCACCAACAGAGATGGATACAGATCCATGGATTTGTTTTCTCCTATCCTCGCTTCCAGCTATTCCCACCCAGCAGCTCCAGGAGGACAGCTTTCCAAGGGCTTGTGAACTTCCTACTCCAGAACTAGAAGTCTTGTAAGGTCTCAGAGACACGAAGTGAGCTACAGCTACAGCAGGGACTAACACAATACAACCTGCCACTGAAAGTCTATTCCGTTGCCTGCCTTGCCTTACAAGTTCACCTCCAAACTCCAAGCCAGGAAAACTCCCACCCTAACCCCATTTTATGTCATGATCTTTAATGTACAGACTGCTTTTCAAATCTTGGCCTTTCTCCACCTTACATTTGCTTATTTCTTAGGAAATGGATCGATCTCCTTGCAGGCAGAGTTCTGGTGTGACTCTATTAGGAAGGTGGGTTAAAAGAGAGACCTGAGGTCTAACAGAGGTCCTTAATGAAGGCTGAAAGTGGAGAGGGTAAGAGATAGGGGATTTTTTAACAGACTGAAGACAGGAGACTAACAGATCTCCTCCTGGCCAGTGAGGTGACAGTGGCACAGCTGAGGACCTTACTTACACAGCTGAGGACCTTACTCAATGCTTCAAAGCTGGAAACCAGAGGGAGCTGGGTAACAATGCTGGACAACCCTGCCTGGTGAAAGATAAATGAGAGAGGGTGGGTGCTTCTCTGATAAGGAAAAATGCCTTCTTCTTGTTAGGAAAATATGGGAAGAGTGATAACAAGATGGGTAGTGGTGGACAGAGAGCACCCACTGGGGTGGCCTGCAAATGCCAGTGTGTGGAATGGAAGAACAGCAGACCCCTTTTGGAAAAGCCAACTCATGAGATACGTGGTCAAGAGGGAGTCATTCCTGAACTTGCTTCTCAAGTCAAACAGTGATAAAAGATGGGTTTCCGAGAAGAAAAAATGAGTTTTCCTTCTGCAAAAGGTTTATTTTAAACAATCTCCTCTCATCGCCCTGGCTGCTTGCACTGTCATTCATTGAAATACCAAGGGCAATGCTGCCAGACTATGAGTGTGGGCTATTTCAGTACTGCAATTCTCAGGGAGCAAGTGAAATAAAACCCTCTCACGTTAAATACGAACGTCCCTATATCGAGTAGCATTTCATAAATTTATTACAGATTACCCTCATGCAGGCTCATGCCATTTTTAATGTAAACGCACTGTGAGAATTATTCACTTGCTCCCCTGTAAATGTCTTACAGTTGTCCATGTAAGAGATGAATACGAGAAACAGAAACAAAAAACACATGCGCGGACTGATAAGTCAGCAGTCGTCACATAAAGCTACACTATTTCAAACTGTCCTTTGAACCAATCTGGAAGTAGTCAGCTGACATGGAAATCGTTATCCAAAATCTGTGATGAGAATCAGTGATCTTAAATCTAACAGTATGTATGCATCAAATACAAATAGCCAACTTCGACATCTTTTACTGGATGAAATCCTTCCCCATTGAAACAAATTCTTCTGTCAAAGACTTCAGTGTAGGTGGGAGTTGATTAAGTGGAGTAGAAACATGCTTGCTATGACCCACCCTCAGCAGAAATGCAAAATTAGGACTGGCTCACACCCTAAACGTGGGCACCAGCCCGTGTTTTAGGTAACACATAGGATTTCTCCTACAGAACACCTTTACATTATTTACATGGAATGAATACACAGAGAGAGAAGCTCAGGTGGAGGATTCTGAGCACTGGGAAGTGTCCTGCAGCACTGACTGGTTGCTCTGCCCTGTTTCCCTGACTGAAGTGACCTCTGCAACGTTCAACCTTCCACAAAAGCAACAGAGATGTCAGAGATTGCAAGTGAATCCCGTTTTAAATTCCACCCCCAAACACTGCTTTTCTTTTAAACTCCAGTACTGTCCCCGAAAGGAGCAAAAAGTTGGCTAAACAAACATTGAATCTATGAAAATTTTAGGTCTCTGGTTGCTGTGAGCTCTCCAACAAAGCACCGCTAAATTTTCCAAGCCTTAAAAATAACCAGAGG
The DNA here is from genome assembly GCA_027560015.1 of Chloroceryle amazona. NCBI lineage: Eukaryota > Metazoa > Chordata > Aves > Coraciiformes > Cerylidae > Chloroceryle > Chloroceryle amazona. Next base: position 35,920 of record JANHFX010003963.1, read on the forward strand.
TAAACTAAATTTCACCTGCAAGGTGAGTTGTCGTTAACAACATCACGAACCCAGACAGATAGGGATCTCTGAAACTGTCCAATGAACACCTGCATCTCACAGACCAAGGTCAAGCACCATTCCAGCTTTCCAATTAATATTGTATAGGCTGCGTCTTCCTTTGAACACAACTTTACATCCTACAGAAATAACTCTACCTATGGCTCATAGGAAATCTGGTGGCCAAACATGAAAGTTCAGTAACAGCTTTATGTATTTTAGATGATATTCCTACAGAGACTGGAGATTTTCCTGGTGCACCGACAGCTACGCCGCTTTCTGGAATTATTGCACATTAACAAAAGTCTCTGTGTATTATTTTAACGTGCTCCTTCCGCTTTATGATTCCTTAAAGAAAAAGCGTGGCCAAGTATTTCCCAAACAGAAATCTCAGACTAACATTCTGGGACTGCAAATAATTTGCTACATAAACTAGACTGAAGCTGATCAGGATTCAGCCAAGTGTCTTGTTTCACGTAGCTGTACCATTTGTTAATGTACTGCTCTTAAACCTTCTTGCCTACACAGCGTTAGGTATTTATTCAAGGATCTGTGATAAATCTCCCAGTTTTCACCACTATTATTTTTCTTAAGCTCCTACCTATAATGTCACCAATTACTTAAAGCCGAAGAGGAAAGAAGACTAGAACAGGATGAGCTACGAGCAGACGAGAGAACTTAAATCCCACACAAAGCAAAAAAAAAATAAAGTAGTTAACAGCGAGCTGCACAACATCGCAGCAGCCGTATGCTTTCAACCCTATCTTGTTGCAGAAGGGTTAAAATGCATGAAGAACCAAGTGCTTTTTAAAATAAACTAGCTGTTCCTCGTCACGAACACGTAGACGTACCTGCAGAGACGCGGGGGCAGTCGGGTAGCATGGACTCCACCGAAGTGTCCAGGGGCTCAGAGCTGGAGACCCAGTTGCAGCAGTTCTGTTAAGAGTGGAGAGGACATGACACAAATTTTGGGATAAACAGAAAAAAAACCCCACAAAACAGCAAAACATCAAAACAGCAAAAATAAATACAGACTTTGTAAGACCAACGATGGTGTCAAAATAACCCAAACTGATTTACACAGCAGTGGCAACAGGGGTTGGAAAGTTACGCTGAAAGGCCAATAGTTTATTTACACTAACTGGAGATGAAATATTGTAGTTTCACACTTCATAAGTATAAAGAGTAAGGCTGTAATTCAGGAAATTTGTGGTGTGCTTCAGTAGCATGGCCTTAAGCTTTACTCTGAGTGCCCAGTGGACTTAAGCAGGTTGCTTGGACCAATGGGTGCCTGAATCACCCACTGCGTCTTTTAAGCTTTTCCTCTCCATAGTTGTTAAATAAATGTTGATACAAACGTTGAGCCTTGACGACACCAAGAAATCAGATGTTTTCAGGGTGTTCTGATAAGAGTTACGCTGTGGAAAGAATGGTTGTGAGGCCACAAAGCGACAGAGAAAGACCGAAGGGAAGCCACCAAGACAGCAAAATAAATGTTCAAATAATTGGAAAGGTAGCAGAGATGAACTGCGCATGGATGTTTAAAAATGCAAATATTGGTCTCTGGGTAGATTTGTGTTCTGGCATTTACCTTTCATTCCTGAAGCTCTGAGTAGGATGAATTTACCAGGACTTTAAAAAATGTTTTGCTACCTTTTGAGAGGAGTCTATGAATTAAAGTATTACACAATATGCTTTTAATAAAGTACGTTGAAACTACACCAAATCTATGGAACTGAAGATTTAATTACAAAACAACATCATTTTTAACAGGGCTGCCACCCCAACGACAAGATCTACATGGCCTTCCCTACTTGAAATCTGAGTTTTCCCTTTCTGAAAACCCGATTAACTTCAGTAGGGGGAAAAGAAAAACAAAACGAAACAAAATGAAACAAAACCAAACCAAAAAAAAAAACCCAACCCTGCACAACTTTTTTGGAAAGACCCAATGAATTTTCAGGCAGATTTCTAAAAAATCATCCCATCAATCATGATTGTAGAAACGGACGATTGCTATTCCGGTAAACAAGCATGTATTGTGTATTTGTAGATGCTTGCTGCCCTAGTTGTGCACCATGGAGTCCGTCCTCACTGTGGAAAGATCCTTGACTGGTAGATCAAGTGTCTTATTGTATTTCCTTAATTCATTCTGTCTGGAAGAAGATGTCAGCTGTGTTGCAGTGAGGAGAGAATTTCAAAGGCTTCAGTCCCCACCAATAAAGGGCGAGGAATGGCTTTTGAATAGATTTGTCAAGGCAACCCTACTGTTCTGGGACCAGGGAGAGCAGGAACAACATAAAGGAAGGGTTGCTGTATGAGATTAGAAAGTGAAGTTCACAAAGCATGGCAGATTTTTGTAAGAAACAGTAGATCAATGAAACTATTGAACTCGATGGAGGGGAAAGAAAAAAAAAAGAAAAAAAAAAAAAAGAAAACAAACACACTACCCAGTAATGTAACCTTTTTTAGTAAAAAATGGTTAAAATGGAAGTATTTCACAAAGGCTTTAAGGTTTAAAGGAGTAAAGCATTATACATTTTACAATTTGCATGTATAATTTTAATTAACAGCTGAATGCGAAGTTGCAAATGTAAGAGGGTAGAAATTATAAAAGAAGTAGAATTTTTATGAAGTATTACATTCATTTGAAATAAGTAAAATTAATATTAACTACCGATAGAACACTACATCAGAGAGCTGGAGATAATACAGAAGATTAGCACACAATTAACCAGCTTTTATATACAATGTGACACTTGCCTGTAAGAAATAAGTATTCTCGAAAGCAGTGTCAAGATATGTAAATGGATGATTTGTTTTATCATTCATCCCAGCTCCTAATAAATTCAAAAATCATGACTTCTATAGGTACTAAAAATAGGCCACCAATGATACAGGAGAGATAGCTTCAATGAAGAATTACTTTTTTAACAATTCATTCTTTCAATGACAGCAATTAGCCCTACAGACAGGCAGCGATTAGGTGTATATTTTAATTATTATTCATTTTACCAGTAGCCTTAAACCTGATTAAAGTAAGAGATATCCAGGTGATATGCTAGTCTTAATACCACTCAGCCACACTTCACATATGTAAAATTCTTCTTTCTTATAGGAGATTTTCAATGCTAATGTAAGTTATGACACTCCATCCACTTTTTAGGCCATTAATCATTTAACTTATTCTTTAAGATCTACTTTCTGCAAATGAAATTAAAGGTAATGCACTTGTCTTATTCAGACTAAATGCTTAAAGAAAAATGGAGTTGTCAGATTCAAATTACAGGATTTAAAATTTCAGTTTTACTACATAACATATATTTTAAGGTTTTCATTTCCCATAAAGAAAATGGGGATTTTTCTGACAGAGCCTGCAGGGGTTACCATTCTTTATATTTTTAACATTTAAGTCAGAGCTGTCAGGCTGCATCCCAGGTGATTCTCTATTCCCATCAGTCATGGCCTATAAAACAGTAAGGTTAAGTCAGGAACAGGCAGTCTGTACACAAAGTTTCACCAAATCCAAGGGAAAAAGTCACGTCTGATGAAAAGTTCAGGACGCAGCTAGTTTGAATTTGCCACCTGCAGCTATTGTTTTGCTGTTCTGCAATGGGAACGTAGAAAACGCAGATCAGGTGAGGGAAAGACCCATGAACAGAAGTTTTTTGGTCTCACTTTAAAAAAATATGACTCCTAAATATCCCATATTTAACTGTTAAATGAATTATGAATGCAAGGCATCGTCCTCGACCCAATGGTGTAACTGGTGCTTGCTGGCCGTCAACCAACACCAGATCATCTTGGACCAACTGGCTGGTAGGTGCATGGCTGCAAATACTCTGAGAACATTGATGTTCTCTGATGAAAACATCAGAAAACCTCTTCAGAAGTAATTATACCTCATAAAACTGCTGAGAGAATGGGGTTTTTTTTCTCCCCCCTTGTGCAAACCACCAACCTGAGTCACGAAGAGCTTACAGGGGCTTCTCCACCATCGCCAGATAAAGCCAGGAGTGGTGGGTGCACCCAGGACTTTGCTCCAGATACCAGTCAGCATGTGGGCTGCCTTCCTATATGTCTCTATATTGCTGTGCAGCAGGAAGTAACACTGGACTTGGTTCTTATTATTTTGACTGCTAACTTTGAAGTTCAAAAATGGCTTTAATCTCGGTTATTTTAGGGGCTGGTATGAGCACACAATTTCCACAGCCCTGTAATGTGCTGTCTTTCATACCCTAAAGAAATAGAAGAGGTCAGCAGATAAAGACATGTTTATAGAGCCATATACCGATGTATATTCCCCCAACTCTAAAAAAAAAAATAAAAAAAATTTCTGGCCTCACCTCTCGCATCCACTCTCGAATAGTTTTCCCAGCTTCTTGATGCCACACATTGTGAACAGAGTCTGTCAACGCCACAGCAGTTACCTTATTCTTTACTTCTGCCTCTCGTTGAATCATCTGTTAAAAAATATTGGCTTTAAGTTCTTTCTTTCTATTGAATAGCGTCTGCTTAGTCACAGATAATGATCTTAAATTAAAAAAAGAAAGAGCAATACAGGTTCAATACTTGACTTCACTTGTTTTAAAGTTTATACATATCCAAGCAGCTCCAGAAACACAGAAAGACCTAATATTTTTGATAAAAGGAATAATACTAACTTTTAACTGACTGAACCATTCAGTCCTATTATTTTCCATGTGGCTTGACAATTCTAGGATTAAAGGTATCATAGTGAAAAAATGGAAGATTCCCTGAGGACACCTTTTACAAGCTTCTCCAAGTTCCTATTTCTGTGCTTCAGGGAAGCTGGTCCCCGTGGTTCACTGTAAGCTACTCATAACTATCATCTACTAATTTTCAGTAGATTGCTGTAGTTTTTCTGATGTACAATCTTACTTTGACTTGTAGGGTTTTTTTTTCTTTCTTTTTTTTTTTCTCTTTTTCTATCCAATTTAGCTACCTTGCACTCCCACCACGCTCCCAAATTTCTTTGTGGTTCTCTCTTACCCAGCTAATGCCGGAGCCCCCTCAACATTTTTAGGTTATTAAAGAGCGTCTGTTGTTGCAAACGACAGTATGACTAAATAATATTAGTTCTAAAACCAATTAAATGATTGCTACAAATAACAGGAGAGAGCTGACAAAGATGCTGTGGAATTCAGCGCTGCTATGCGAGATAAAAGGGACTGGGAAAGAATAGTTTGATATCAAAGAGAGACAAAAAGGTTTTAATCTCCTGACACGAGTGACCCTAATTTGTAACACCGGATCAAAGAAAGTATAATGAATTATACTTATAAAACCAGCATCTCGCAACGAGTGTCTTTTATCACCGTGTACGCCGCACTAAAGTTAAGGTTTTTCTTCAGCTTCTTTTCGTATAAACAGCAACACACACAACATTTCCAAACCCAGGCATTGCTCCGTCCGTGCTCTGGCAACACTTAATGTGCACACAGGCTGCACCTCCAGAAACACTGCTCTGAAGAAACTTGTACGGCGGGGATGTGCTTTCTTTTTGGCACTGGAGACTTCAAACTAAACACCTCAATCCACATTTTTGATACAAAAAAAGGTTCATCCTTACCTTATGTAAACTATTTCCCAGTTCCTTCAAAATATCACGCAAGTAAACCCTGCTGACCAAAGACTCTTACTTCCAATGCCACTCAAATGCAGTCTGATGTCCTGAATCATCGTGACTTGCCTTTTGTTTTGTTTTTGTTTGTTTTACATGACGTATCCGTTAAAATCAGTGTAATTAAATGAATAGTCTATGGGAAAAATATTCAGCGCTTAGGTAGTGTCCGTGTGGAGCTCCTCATTCCAGAGAAAATCAGGAACTCTGGTAATGTCAGAATTATATGACTCGGGAATTTGGCTGAGCTTAGAACACCTCAAGCAAGCGTGTTTGAAGAAATTCTTGAGAGTAACCTTTCTTCATGGGAAGCCTTTCCAAAAAGACCATTTTTTCCCATCATTTATCCTCCTGCGGGGCACATTTAATATCTAGAATTTTTGGAGGATGGGACACAACAGGTAGGTGCGGGTGGGGCAAATTTGGGTATTTAGAACAAAATAACATCTACTGCAAGAGGCTGAGCTTCACTCAGGTGTAACACAGTACTGACATTTTCAGCCAAACATCTGATACTGAGCACTGGTTTCATTGTAAATACAGAGACGGCAAAACTCCCTTCATTACCAAACTGTACATAGGAATAGTGAATCTCTCAGGACAATCTCCAGGCCATTGCAAGAACCCCAGTAACTCTGCTGAACTGGGGAAGAACCCCCTGAGCTCCAGATGAAGGTGGTGCCTCAAAATAAGTTTTATTTCTTGATATTACAATTCCTCTTCCCAAACCTGTATGGGCATCTTAAGCACCTGTAAATGCTTTGTCTCTCAAAGGGCTGAGTCACTCAGACCTTTGGCAAGCCTGGTTCAGGACTACTTGGACTCATTATAAATACCTCATCTGCAATATTCTATTCCTAGTCTAGTTTCATGTCTGTTTCTCTGCTATTCAAGTCTATTCTATTCCATTCTACTCTATTCCATTCTAAAGTTCTGTTCTATTCTATTTCCATTCCATTCCATTTCATTCCAAAGTTCTTTACACTAGACCACAAATGTGATTCATATCTGCCAAACATCTGAAAATATTGTTTTTTAGGCTGTAGCTTTACTTTAGCGGGCAGAGCTACGTGCATGAGATGATCATGGAAAAGATGACCCTTTGATGGCAGGGGAAAACCAGGCTGCTTTTGGGCGGGCTGTGGCAAGTCCTTCCTCTTACCAGTCATCAAAACAATCCAGCTGCTTTTACCTTGATATAAGACGTGAGGTAGCATCACCCTTGTCCTCTAAACAGGACAGCATGTGCAGAAAAGACCTTCTACTGGAGGGCTGCACGTCCTGCTAGGAGCTTGTATGAGCAAGCTTCTCCTAAACCCAGCACCATGGGCAGTGTGGTTAGGGGACCAGACCCTCCGTTCCATGTACTTGCCTTGAAAGTGGCTCAGAAATCCTACCAGAAAAAGAATTCTCTGAATGAGACAGTATCTAAACCCAAAAAACCCCTGTAAAGCCACACACCCATCTCACACTGAACCCTGATGTACATATAACAAGTATTGGAAAGGCACCATAAGTGCTGACATTCCTGCACCAGTGCCGTGCATTCCGCACTCATTTGGCTGCACTGTCTTGCACAAAAAAAAGCGCTGAGATTTAAACGGGGAAAGGAGCAAAAATATCATTGTCCTTGAAGCGCACGTACCTACCAATTACTCGGAGTTATTACATGCTGGGGGAAGCTTCAAATCGTCACCAGCTCGTTGTGTTCCAGCATGACTTCCTCCATGAAGGGCTGGTCTTCAGAAGCACCGCTAATGACCAGCAAGGGGAAAAAAAAAATATGCTCTGCTTTGGAAAAGCAGCCTCTTCTCAAGCTATTGTGTCCCACATTTCTGTTTTGAAACTTAGCCACCCAGTTCATCTGGGAACATCACCTTTTTCTTCCAATCACAAGGAAATAACAGACGTGCAGTTGCCTTCTCCCTTTCTGGACCTAACTCAGGCTTGCTCTTCTCAATTTCCCTATGCCCATGGAAGAGCTGTCAGCCATCGATCACCACCACTCCTTCTTCAGATGGTACATGCAGCTTTTGCTTTTCAGATCATGCCTGATAATGGGGAATAATATGCAGTACACGATGTAGAATCATAGAACTGTTTGGGCTGGAAGGGACCTTTAAAGGTCATCCAGTCCAACCCCCCCTGCAGTGAGCAGGGACATCTGCAGCTCGCGCATCTTTAACAAGACCTGCTGCTGGTGCTTGCTGCTCAGCTTTGTGGATGCCTGCAGAATGTTATTCTTTCCACAGAGATCAGCGAAGAGACTGAGACTGACAATGTGAGGTTTTTTGATAACTCAGCCACAGCGCTGGGGTCAAGACAAGGGCTCATGGATGCAGCAGCGAAGAGGGATCGAAGGGATTAACTGAGCTTCAGCTACAGATTTCTCTACATCCAGCCCAGAAGAAGTGAGTTTTGGTAAGCATCCATGCCCTTATGAGCCAACTTGGAAGGAAAAACGGACAAAAACAACGCATCAAGTGGCTCAAGGGTATAACCTTCACTTAAGCAAGAAGTCTAACGTGTCCATCTTTAAATGACACAGAAATGTCACAACAGAGCGCGTCAAACCCAGGACTCTTAGCTTCTACTAGAACAACTCCAGTTCTCTGCTGCAATGATACATGAGCTGATAATAATAACCCAGGAGAACAGATCCAGGTGATGCTCAAGCAGTAGCCCCTCTTCTCAGGGATGATAATCTATCCTGCAAGAAGATAAAATAAGCCTACGTGCTTTCGGCCACAGAAGCTTCAATACTCAGCAAATGCTTCAGATTCAATAGATTGATAGCTGACAGCGAAAACATATTTATCTTTTCTAAAATTAGTCTCGAATTCTCATAAATTTTAAAAATTAAGTGAGCAGAATAAAACTGTTAGAGTAAAATATGTTACCATTCAACACAAACGTAGCACCCAGCTGCCATTCAAATTTCATACAACTACAGAACTCTACCAAATTCCAAGGAAAGGAGGCTATGGGATGTCTGACTGATACCTCCCAGGACTAGTTACGCTCCAGCCAGTTAAGTCTTTTACAGTGGTCGTGTTAAAAATGAAGACTTTTAATAAACCACGGACTATTTGCAACAGTACAGATTACCTTTTTTTCTGTATTTTTTTCCTACAGAAGAATGTTTTTTACTGAAGCAACATTTGCAAAGACCTAAGGATATTGTCTAAAGTTCATTTTACGCCTTCTACTCCTTGCACATCAGTAAATTCCACAGATAGGAAGTTTTCACAGCCTAGGAATTACTTTATTTCCTGCTCACTGCTCATTTTCAAATATTACCATTTTCTTAGCTGAATAATTTTGCACGGAGCCATCTGTCTGTGCAGCCCTTCACTCCACTCAACTCTATCCTCACATTCCTCCTTCTTCTTCCAATAATTCATTTACAGTAAGAGGCAGGTAAACCAACACTTCCCTGGCAGGTAAACCGGCTCCTATTTATTACTGCATCGCTCAATGCACCTCTCCAGGTCCTCTAGACTTTCCCAACCACATTTTCTACTCAGGCATTTCCATTTCACCATTGTCCGTGCATTCCTGGTAGCCACAGTAAAGGTTTTGTAATTTATTACCTGTATTTCATCACTAATTTACACTTGATTCCCTTGGAATGGCAAGTGGTGGACCAGTGTTCACTGCCGCACGTTAGAAACCACTTCTCTGTGTCACTGGTTCGAAACTCGTTCCTTCATTTTGTGAGGGAAAATGTCAATTATCTGTTCACACAAGCATTCGACTCACAGAAGCAAGAACTTGAAATCCCCCCAAAATGCATTCCTTAAATTCATATGCATGAATTACCCATTTCTTGGTCAATTTAATGAGTGTTCTACTCATAATCTCTCTGTAAGGTCAAATGCAATCCTCTGTAAGTTCATATTGCACAATTATCATAACTCTGTAATGACAAAGGTTGATACCTTTATTATCTGCAGTGTATTCATGTAAGATACAGCCTCTTGTATTATACATGCAGTATATTTAGTGTGTGTAAGTGTATTTAAAATAGATGATGACATACATCCTTGGTATACATTTTACAGCAGAGCACCCTTGTCAAATGAAAGCATCTCCGTGCTGAAAGGGGACTCCAAGGTCTCCTCCTGCAAACATGATAATCCATGAATATCCCAGTTAAACTTTAGGTAAGTGGCCTGTGGGAATAACTCTTTGCAGCGCTGATTCCATACTCTTTATACCTATTCTAACAAATTCAAAACAGCTACAAACTCAGACTTCTGGGAAAGGTGAAAGGAAGTTAAAACACGCTTCTTTTATTTCTGTGGGCTCAGACAATCCAATCAACCTCACAGAATGTTAGGGGTTGGAAGGGACTTTGTATCTGGGGGATACTCATTCTTCTGGGTTGCTTGTAATTAGGAATGAAAATGGATTGAAAGGGGAAAAAAAAAAATAATAAAATGCCCTCATATTTTACTTTCCCTTCAATTTCTGAGAAAACTTTCATCTCCTTCCCCCGTCTTTCATTGCAAATTCAGTGACATGGTGTTTACATGGTATGAACTGGGCTTGAATGGGCTCGTCTACAACAAGCACTTGGCTTGGAGCAAAGTAATTTTGACGCAAGTCCTCCATTGTCTCCAGTTGGCTCATACTGGTTTGAGTCTAAGAGGTTTTGGCATCTGCAGACTGAATTCCTTTCAGAGGAAACTGAACTAGAAGTCTCTCTACAAATGTCCTCGGTGATTTCCAGAAGTGAAATGAGTTTGCAGTAGAAATTCTGGTGGTTCACAACGTCATCAGCTGGGCTGTGAAGTATTTGTAAAAGCAGAGGTCGATGGGAAGAGAGGAGCGATCACGTGCCGGGAATGATGAGTGACAGGGCAATATTGACTTAATGGTTTTGGAAAGTCCTGTGGCTTCTTTCTGAGTAGCTCCTTGGAGCTAGCAGCCAAGTACTACTAGTAGCTCCTTACCTCTGCATGGAGGCTGGTGCATGTCTACAGTCCTTCAAGGTCCTCTTCAACCCCCCCTGTCACTCAATTTCATACAAACCAAGCAACTGGTCTGTCTGAGCAGCAGCACTTGAACCTTTCTTCAGTTGAGAAAGACTCCTCTTCACCACGGAGCATGTTATTTCTATATGTCTATAGTGCAAGTTTGTCAGATTCCCAAGATTTTTCACTGCCTCCTGGATAGAATTCCTGAATTTCTGAAATACTCTCAGGTGTTTTTTCACATCTTAAACCAGAATTAGATCCTCGGGTCTTCATAAAACATTATGCATTAGGGATTAGAATCACTGGGGAACTACACTTGAACAGCACATAGCTAAAATAATAAATAACCCAATGTTAATCTAGTTCCCTTTTCAATTAGCAGCAAGAATAAATTTCCTTAAATGAATTCACAGACATGTGATAAAATCCCTGCTTGCAGTAGACAAAGCATCTGATCCACAGCACTTTTTAAACAGCAGAAGAAAACATCTGCAGAGATACAATCACGGAACGACCACAGACAAGTACTTTCTGATATTTTGTTCAAAGATCTATTGGATGTTGCAACTACAATTGTGATAGCTTTCCACAGCAATAAATCACACTGCAGCAGTAATCATAACCCACCAACACATGAGAACGGATTGCTTCAGAGCATCTGGAGTCTAGGACTTGCAGCGGTTCACCCTGTAAACCCATTTCTGTTGCAGAAGTTCTACTGAAAATTTCCACACATACCTTACGCTTAAAGACAGTCAGGGTTAGAATAAACATTTAATTCTAAAATAACTCCAGATTAAAAAAGCATAGAGGTCATCAGCCTTATGCATAGGTGAGCTAAAAATCCCAAACCAAATCAAAACACAACAAAAAATGCCCATACACAAAATTCTGCTGGAAAGCCCTCGAGGACCTGTAATAATGTGGAGGACAACAACTTCCCAAGCACAGGAGGTTGTGACAGGGCCACAGGTAGAGATGCTGGATCACCCCACTTCCAAACCTCCCAGCAACTGGTCTAGTACGAACTCAGCCTTCATTAAAAAGCCCATCACATAATATAAACCAGTATGGTGCCGTGCAGGTAAAAACACTGGAATGGGTCCACTGCACCTCACCCAAATGGCTCGAAACAAAATAAGCTGGTGGAAGGTGCATCCTCCATCGTCTGGAGCACAAAATGTTGGTGTTCTGCAGATAATTTCCTTGCAGACCAAAAAGGTCTGTTAGAAAAGAGGCTTTGGTGCTGCTCCTGCCATCAAAAGCTCAAGGGGAGGGGAGACCTTATCCCTACAACTCCCTTACAGGAGGCTGGAGCCACGTGGGGCTGTGCTCTTCTCCCATGAGACAAGCAGTAGGGTAGGAAACAGCCTCAGAGGAGGTTGAGGTTGGAGCTGAGGAACAATTTCTTCCCCCCCTCGAGGGCTGTCCAGGTCTGTCCCAGGCTGCCCAGGGCAGGGGGGGAGTCCCCATGACCCCTGGAAGGGTTTCCAAGCCCCCCGTGTGGAGGGGGTGCTGAGGGACATGGGTTAGTGGTGCCCTGGCAATGCTAATGGCTGGACTTGATGATCTTAATGGTCTCCTGCAACCAAAGTGATTCTATGATCCCACTAAAGAGAACCAAAGCCAATCCCCTTTACAATGCATCTCAAGATAAGCATCTCAAGTGGTGAAGGTTGAGGAGTTATTTGCCTCTGGGCTACTGGAGAACTGCAGAGATAGGAAGGGAGGTTTGGTGCAGCTGGGTCTAGCTGGAGTCAGCCAGCTGGTCTCCCTCCTCCCAGCAGGAGTCTGCTGCCCTAGAACCAGAGATCTGAGCTGGGGAAATCTCTACATCTCACTGACATGGAAATAACGTTTTGAAGGGTCACTGAACTCCACCTAACCCAACCCTGAAGAGAAAGTGAAGCCTGATCAGTTGGAGTGTTAATGTTCCCGGGGAGATGTTGACTTGTTTTTAATATACGAGCTCAAAAATGGTCCAGTCTTAGGAATGTGGATCTTCAAAAGCTCCAACAGGAGCTCCACAAGGGCCAATTTATTCTTCCAGGAAGAGGCTGAAATGAGCAGGTGCAGTGTTTGGCCCAACTAATGCTAAGGAGCACTTGATACCTGACGTGGATTGTTTGAAGGTAGCTTGGGTACGTCCACTGCAGCAGATGAGCCACAGGAAAATAATATTTGAAAAAGCCATAAATCTCAATTGTATTTCCTTTTGTATTCAGAGTTAATTTGGACTTGGGTAGTGGAAGATGCTGTGAGCGCATGATCACACCTAAACCTCCGGCACAGCAGAAGATCCTCTGCTGCTGTGGCTTTACCAGACGCCTGTGTCAACAGCATCCTCTTAATAGAGATGCAGGAGGTTTTCTGGCAGGAGGCTGCATCACCTTTCCAAATGACATGAGCTCAGCCAGCAAAAGCTTTCCTCTGTTGGAAGAGCTACGCGAAACCTGCTCTAGAGGTTCTGCTGACATTGTTGTCTTGGCTGGGTTGGTAAAGGGTTTCTTCCAAGCTCTTAGCTGATATCTCTTTGCCAGTAAAGCATTATGCTGTAGGTCACAGCTTTGCTTTTTCTGATTTTTTTTTGGATTTCTGAAGCTCTGGGTTGATATTTGAGTGCCGTGGCTAGTTTGAAATGAAATGATAAAGTA
>JANHFX010003964.1:0-17170 GCA_027560015.1 Chloroceryle amazona
CTGATGGACCGCGCGGTTATTGGGCGGTAGCTGTGCGCTTTCGGAACCAGGTTGCTACGCCTTTAAATTGCAACACTGTAGTAGAAACTGTCATGATGACTGACTTTCATCTTTTGCATAACCACACCCACAGAATACACAAGTAATTTTAATGAATCCAGGTGATCAGTTTGCTGTATTTCAGTTGAAATGCTTTAGTGTCAATTTTCTTTTTAAATGTAGAGGCACCGATAGATAAACAAAGATTAGAAAGGAATTAGTAGAGAGCAAATAATTATATATGACTTTCCGACTATAGGCCTTAAGAATGGAGGAGTAAATGAAAAAGCAATAGCTTTATCACCTGCTTTTACACACAGCAAAATCCCATTGACACTACAATATTTTGTTGGATGTTAAGAAGTTCTACTAAATGCGAGTTGACCCACACTATAAATTCTCAGAGCTCTATAAACAGGGAGGAACAAAATTCAGTTCACCTGTCCGCATAAAGTCCAGCCTGTGTCATACAGAGTTATAAGTGCTGCTTTATCCCACTTGCTCTTTCATTGTCTCCCACTGACTGCACCGCTCTTTTACTTGATAGTTTTACACTGTCTGCACATTGGAGTGCTTTTGATTGCATTATTCCTCCTTGTTCTCCCAATCCCTCATCTGGGAATACAAATGTAAGCTTGTTATCTTACCCTAGAAAGTCCCATCTTTCGCCTGTATAGACATAGCATAAGAGGTATATGTATTAAAATGTAATGCTCCTGTACAGAATAAAGGTCAGTGCTTCAGGCAAATGGCAATGTATTCTATGAGCAATGATATCCTAGTAAAAGAAATTATAAGGAATTTTCAGTGGAATTTTTACCTAAACTTGAATTGCCAGAGACTATGACAGGATTCACTTCCCTAATATTTATATCTGTAGCTAAAATAAAACCTGTCAGAGACCAAAAAACAGCAGCGCTGAAGAGTGACTACATAAATGGAGAACTGCCTCCTGAAAAGCAACTTGTCCCTTTCCAGCATGTATGACCCAGAAGTCTGATTTTTACATACAGGTGTATTTGAAAACACAAGGTACATCATGCAAAGACTTTATTCTTCCATGACAGTGAAGGTGCGTGGACAAATCCTGTACTCTCAGAAATACATTGTAAAAGCATAAACTTCTACAACAAAGCAAAAAAAGCTGTAGACCCTCTTCAGAAGCAGAACTCATACCCTTATCAAGTAAAGCTGCAATGGTCACACTGCTATGAAGCTCCCTTGCTATATTGTGCCACCCAGACAATTAAAGGCACTATAACCAATCCTGAAGGCCAGCCCTTACGTGGCTTATTCACATAAGCAGCAACACTGAAATCAGTTACAAACTTATTTAAACCAGCTAAGAACCAGAAACACATCTTACAACAACTCTTCCCTGTATTCTCTTCATGAAAGAGTGTAACAGTAGAAGGAATGTACTTTTTCTTGAGAAATTACATTAATTCCTTTATGCCTGATAATCTCAACTACCACTTTTTAGTGACCATTTCCATTTCATTGCTGCCTGCTGCAAACATACCATCTCTGAGAAAGCCCTTATTCATATTTGGAATATTTTGTGCTAGTCAGTATCTCCTCTTGATCTTCTCATTATCTTTTTGCTTCTGCAATTTTTTAAAATTGTAAATAACAATCTCTTCCCTTCCCAAAGCGGTCATTTAAAAATGCTGTTATTGTCACTGTGTTTAAGCACATTGTCTGAGTTACATTCCCCCTGTTGAGACTTAGCCTGAATTAATTGTAACTGCAGCACGCCCAACTGTTTCTTAAATAATTCCCATTTTTTCTGAACCAGGTTTCCCACACAGTCATTAGATCTTCCATTGTTTCTATCAAGATCATTCAGCTGTTTATGTTACCACAAGCTATTCCTTCTACTTGAAGTGAAGGTGTAAGTAATTCATATTGTGGCATATAATGAAAGCCTGTTTATCTTCCAGGAAAACAACCTAATTTATATAGTTATCTCCATCAACATGCCTTATAGTATTTTTATTTTTACAAAACTTCTGCTGAGCCGAAACTAATTGTGTTGCTTCATCTTCTTTTCTTTTCTGTATTGTGAATTTGTGATCCCTATATCATCCCTGCTCTATTTATCACGATGGGCTAATTTCCTAGCTCTGGGTGCCAAGAGCCTCTGATCATGAAGCTCAGTCAATAAACTGACTTCACTAAGTAAGCAATTATGCATTGCCTCTGGAAACATGCTTCCCACCTTACAGGTTTTGCATACTTGTTATCCCAGTAAGTATCTGTGAAATTAAAATCCCCCATGATCAAAGTTTCAGGTTTTTTTTTTGTAAGTATCTCTTAGCTGTAAACATGTTGTTTGTTGCAGTTATTCTAAAACACAATTTACAAGGTAAAGTGTCTGCAGTCACCACTGTAACTTGTTTCTTTTAATCAAGCAGCTATGTACCAGAAAAGTGAAACACTATTTTGCATATACACAGTTAAAATATACAAATCATAAACAATACCAGTTCTGCTGAGTTCATCCTTTATTAAATCTAACAAAATTAAAATTACACAAATTGTGCTCTAACCTATGAACAGCCAAGAAAGACCAACCATGTCTTGTCAAGTCATTTACTTAAACACCAACCAAATTACCATCTCCAAAGTCTTTTTATTAGGGATGGGATAAGTACTGTGCAAGGGTTTTAGAGTAGCAAAACCAATTTGGAGCAATGCAATTGAATATCCAATTCTAATATACAAAAATTAGTAATATACAAATTAATACTCAAAAATTAGCAGTCACTTAATGAAATGCATATGTATTTGAAAATGATATTTAAAAACAGGGATTGCAACTTTTGCATCTCTGTCTGTGTTTCAGTAGGGTACTTTAATCCCACAAATACCTACACATTAAACCAAAAAGTGTAAGTTTTTGTTAAAACCTTCTTTTTTTTTTTTTTTCTTTTTTTACCCAGAACAAAAATTAGGACACTGAAATTGCAGAAAGTTATTTATAGTGGAGAAATAAATAGCAGAATATTTGAAATTTCTGCCTGAATAAGTGTTGGCGGGTCCCTCATTTTTAATGTTTGTCATCTACTGAATGCCACACTGAGGCTTCAGGAAGCTACAAAGTAGGCCTAGATGTTAATTGAATAGACAGGTAAAATGATTATTTGCATTTTTCTCTAATCTTTCTTCTCCCACACCTTCCCTGCTACTTTCTTGATTTCTGTGGAAAACACCATCATCCTACTTACTGTTCAAGCCCATAAACAAGTCTTCATCTTGGATCTCTGCTTAGGTACTGTCATCTAATATAATTGAGATTTTATTTTTAAACAGCAGAACATAAGGCCTTTTCTGCCCACTCACACAGTGAAGTCTTTTATCACTTCATTTCTAAATTATTCCTACTTTTTAAATCTCTGTCCTTGTCAACAGTAACAATTCTCCACTCATATACTTGCTGTAGACAGCATATCTACCTGACATTTTGACCACATTTGGCATATTCCATAGGAACATTTTGCCAGTCACACCAATTTTAGAGCTGCTCCTTTCCACCACAATAATCCCCCACATGGAGTACCAGATGCTGAGGCAAATTCTTATGTTAACAGCTTTACAATTTTTCCATGTTGCTGCTTAGAAGATTCTGCACTCCTGCAAAACTGTCTCCAATCTCCTTTACATCCCTCCCTGAAGTTCTCTCTGGCTATAAGTGTCTCTTGGGAATGATGCAATTATTAGATCACCAGTTTTCACTTGCTTTCTCTTTTTTTCTCCATGTACCCTCCATATACCCTGTGCATCTCTACAGTTGTGCCTTGCCTTGACCTCTGACTGTCCACTGTTTGGAGCAAGCTTTGGTTTATGTTTGTCCAGCCACAAAGTGCCAGGCACGTGGTGTCACTAGTAAGCAACAGCCCAGCAAGAGAACAGTAGGGGAAGTATTCAGTTCAACAAAACTTACGTCTATATGTGAGAAACATCTACACACCCATTGTAGTCAGTAAAAACAGGTCCACACCATCAGGGTCATTTCTGTTGCTTAAACACAGGTTTCTAGCCTTGAGTTTTTCTAATGCATCTCAGACCTCCTCAGAAAGCTGGCACATGTGACACAGGACCTATGGAAAACCTGAATCCACACCTCCTGGGCATGGCAGCTAGAGGCAGGGTGCTCTAAAAGACTTCTGCGGCAGTATATATTCATTCTTAGGCAAATCTATTAAACCCCCCATGGACATAAGAGTAGTTGAAAGACCTAGATAACACACACACACTGCTACTTTTAAGTGTTTTCTGTTTTAAGGGAATCTGGAGCTGAATCTCACCTTTCCTGACTTGCTGCTTAATCATTTGTTGGTCCATCTTCTTCCCATGTCATTTTGTTGAAAAAAAGGAGCTGGAGGTACCAGTTCATCACTCTACTCCTTCTGCTCCATGGCTCCTGGTAGGAGAGAGCTTTTTCAGACAACATGCCTTGCAGTTCACAAAGCTTCATCATCACTACCACTGAAATGATCAAAAAGACTTTGCATTTGTGTCACTGCAGTTATTTTCAGGAAAATTGGAAACAAAGACTAAAGGAGATGAAAGCTTCAGTGAAAGCATCTTTGAAAAGCATTTAACTTAAATAAACCTGTCCATTTTTTCTTGCCAAATGAAAAAAGTTCAATCCCTTTAAAGCCAGAACCTTTGAACCACAGTCTCTGAAGAGCATTCAGGTAAAGCAGTTGAAGTTTTGATGCAACAGGAAAAGGAAGTCAAAAGAGGTTTGATTTTGCCATGCCAGAAACCTTTCTTTATATCTGTGGCCAGGTAGCTGCCCCTGTATCAACCTCCATGTTTGATATCTTATGCAGAACCTAGTTTGTTAAGATTCTTTACTGGAGTTTTCTTCACTGTAAATTGAAGGACTGGAAATGATGATGCCAAAGTAGGTAGATTTGCCAGTGAAGGAGATAACAAGGAAAAGTAAAATAGTCTGCAGGGTTTAGCCCAATAAGAACTGAAAAGAATTAGAGACATTTTGATGTTAGTAAGGAGAAATAAGCAGAACTGATGAGGAACAGGATGCTACCAACTATCAGTAATTACTGCATTAAAGTAAATGTCCATTATGCTCCTGAGAAAATCAAGTGCTACAAATGGCAGAGAAAAAAAAAGAGTGAGATCAAGATGAGATGCCAAAATCCCTAATGAATTTTCACTGTAAGGGATAGCTTCAGAAAATGGAAAATCTCTGAGACCTCACACTGGATGTAGCCTGGTAACTACCTAGATTTGTAGGAAGCAGTTCCTTTTCTTTCCTCCAGAATCTGTGCTCTCTGGAGAGCCAAGTAACATGCTTTCAGTATCTGCTGGTCAGTTGTGCACCACGGTAAATGTGAAATCTCATTGGTGCACTTAGAGTACACTAGGTGCCATGGTAAATGAAGAATGCATCTGCTGCATTATGTAGCTAGAGCCTATCCTGGAGCAACCAGCAGAGATACTATTAAGCAGCAGTGATTAATCTCTTCACATCAAGATTCCCCACAGTGAGAGCTAAGCTAAGCTAGAAGCTGAAGAAATATGGAGTTGGGTTTTTTGGGGGGTTTTTTTGCACATTACTTCGCTGTGCACCACAATAAGGTTTCTTTTCAAGTCTTTCAGCTCCCATTAAACATGTTTCTTGGGACTTCGAAAAGCTTGAATAAATTAAGTTTTGTGAACAATTTAACCTTCCATCAATATTCCAGATCTTATTTCTTCCTTTTTTTTTAACCTCAGACAATTGTTAAGAGAGAAAATAGTAGAAATATACCATTTGCACCTTCTTTTTCAAATCCACTTTCTTCACCAATTTAACACAAAGAGGTCTTGGTAAAATTGGTTTAGTGTCTTGGTGCTTGTATGCAATGCTTATCTCATGCACCCTGTCTTCTGTAGAAACAGCAATGCAGTAACAGCCTTCATATACTCTACGATACTTACTCTTTCAAGGAAATGTGCATTTAATCTCTATTTAATTTCAGTGATGACACCTACTGTATCCTGACTGGTTTCAATTTTTTGTCTCTGTTACTGATGACAGCAATTTTTCTTCATGTACCAAAGGGGTTTGCTGAAAGGCATTTTAAGACTATTCCATATTCTCACTGGATTATTGAAAATATGAATTAACAACACTGAAATCAAAAGATGTTTATGAGCATAAAACTGACATGAATCAGCTCAGGAACAAACTCTTGTCTGTAAGCTCAAATCATGTGTTTGGTTCAGATGTAATACTTAGCCAGAAGTAATATTTAAACTGCATCAAGATTAAGAAACTGATTCTGACATCTTTATACTCCTGTTGAGAGTTTCTGTGTTGTTCATTGATTCTGGGGTGAATATATAACCAGAGAGAATCAGGGCATTGAACACACAATCTTATAAATTCTGTTTTCTTGTAACTCTTGCTTTGCACCTGTCTCACAGCCCAAAGACATTACTGTAGAATCCAGGTCAGAATTCAATTTGCTGCCTCCAATAGCAAAATAGAACAAAAGCAAAAACAGCCCCGAGAAAGTTCAATAGCTAAAGGCTGCATTCTAGACTGAGTGCACACACTGTAGTCAACTATACCTGCTTTGGAGTATCTGAGTCAAAAACTTGGTTTATAAATTAGTGCCACCAGCAGCATAACACAAACGGAAAGTTATTTCATCTTTGATCTTTTCATCACATACATGTGTCCGTTACAAACTTCATAATGTCAATCACTTCCTCGTTTGTAAAACATCTTACAAAATCCTATTGCTTGCAGGTCTTTGAAATGTAGCACCTGTTTTTGCAGTCATGCAGTAAACACAGACATGTACCATGAATTTGTGTGATTTGGCTACTTTCCTAGTGGAACCACAGATAAAGAAGTGTACCAGTGGAGCATATATACCCTCTTTATAATGTGATTGCAAGGTCTTACAACAAATAGCTCTATACTTGCAGCTAGTGTGAACTTCATCACAAGCAGAGACAGTATAGCTCTGTGATCTAAGAACCATGGCACACTGCAGCAAACTGAGCCCCAGTTCCTCCTTCTGTGCCTCTCTCCAATCAGTAAGGTAGATGCATCTTTTCTGTCCTCTTTCATATGGTGATGAGGGGCAGTAGAGGGGCTCCTCTGTGCTGCTGCTGAGTCTGGAAATGACAAAAAGAAAGGCTGAACAACGTCTTTGGAAGGAGTAAGACAAGTTTGAAGTAAAAGGATTGATCTGACAAGTACAAATCTGATAGCTAAAACTATCGCACCATTTTGGCACTGAAAAAGCAGGGCAGAAATACTAGGAGAAAGATCAACTACTGCATCTCAGCAGTTTACCTGGGACTGAGGAGATCTCCCACCTAATACGACCTAGTTTGCTCAACCTTACTTAGCCATCAGGAGGACATCACATTTCAAATTACACAACATTTACAGGTATTTCAAAAAGTATTGAATGGAATACCCCTTCCTCAACCTTAGACTGCAAATGAACAATTTCTGTTCTTTACCTCAGCAGCTCATTTCTCCAACTAGTCACTTGAGATATCTGCAGATATCTTCAGCGCTGTGGCCCTCTGCTTTATTTTCATGATAGACTCCATTAAGGACCAATAGTTGTTTGGTTTCACTTATATTTCCCTAAGTCTAGAACGAATCTTTAAAAAATGCTTCGTTTTAACAGATAAAGAAGTAAAACTTCATAGCTGTACTCAGCACATTACTCTAAGCATTTAGGATCATGAGGCCATTCCCACTATGAAGACAGTTTAGAAAATATATAAAAGCTATATCTTTAAATGCAATAAGCATTAAAACTTTCTTTCAAAGTGCATTACAGACTAGATAAATGCTGAGAGGTGCTAATGTTTGATTAGGGAGATATGTACATCTTGAAAAATATTGGAATATTGTCATTTCTCCCAGAGTTGGAAATACTGAATTTACATTTCAGTGTAATCCATTCATTGGTTTATAGACCTCCAGTTCTCCAGAGAACACCATAGATTCAGATGATCTCCCTGAATGCTAGATCTTGCATTTGAATCTCTGATTTGGCTGAAAGATGTGTTAAGAAACCTCATATAGCCAGACAGTTCCCTATTGACTACACATTGGAGGAGGCTCAGGATCCAGCAAGATATGGAAGAAATTACACTGAGTGTTTTGTCTCTAGATCAGCCTTTCTTCATAGAGTAGAATAATGTATTCATGTGGACAAGCAGACCCCCTTTCAGAGAGTGTTTTATAAGAATATAGATTTTGCAAGAGAGCAGAAGAGAACAAATATTTGTCATGGTGGCTTATTTTCTCCATCCCTCAAGAAAACACTAATTACTTCAATTTGTGCAGGCTTTTACTATCAACTGGGAAAATCACTATCTTATGTAGCTGTGTGACATTCATACTTGGATTAACCATCACTTTGAATAAACTTTTCAGACAACTTTGACTTTAAGGATAAACCCCATGTTATCCTACATGGGAATGGTATAATGGTATTCAAATCTCAGGAGTTAATCTGTGATAGGTAAACCACAAAGACTTTGACAGTTTGATTTAGGTAGATGTGAACTTACAGCTATGGGTAAATGTCTGCATTCTAAAATATATTATTCACTTATCATTTACACTCCTCCTTCACAGCAAGATTTTATTCCTTTAATCTCAGTGCCTGAATCATAGGTGTGAGTTTCCACAGTTCAGTAATGGGCACACAGTAGGGACAGCAAGTGTCTCAGGAGTCCCTTGCTGGCTATTGAAAGTGTTCTTGAAATCTTCTTATGTTAAGAACTAAAAGGCTCCAGCACCTTAAATCATATATTGGCTCCTGCAAATTTAAAAATCCCGGAGAAACTTTCAGTCAGTCAGAAAAAAAATACAACAAACCAGCACACCTGATGTTCCAACAGAGACATTTACAGTGCTACAACAAGCAACTTCTGGTTTCAAAGGATTATGGCTATTTTTCTTCCCCTAAAAAGAACTCAACTAAAGGGAACATACTGCTGCAGAAGAAAAGATAGGTAATTTGTCTTTCAAAAATAGAAGTTAAATAAAGAGTCCTCCAGGACCTTTCACAAACTTCAATCTTCAGTCTGAAGATACACAGTTTTTATTTTGACCTTAACAGAAAGAGACATTCTATGGGCAACCATGTGTCCAAACAGATTGTCAGATGATGAGAAAATTAGTTCTGCTAAAAACTTTCTCAGCCTCCAAAATTTCAGTCTTCAGCAATGCTGAATTGCTTGCTTGTGTGTTTCCAGGTTGTCTCCATGCAATGTCAAAATACTGCAAGCAATGCTGTTCATACAGCACTTCTGGCAGTGCCCAATCCACAAAACAGTTGAAATGTGGTGCAAAATCATGTTCACTTGGCATGAGAATAGCTGCCCTCTCTCAGGCCTTCTCTAACCATATGTTCACATCACTCCTACTGACATTGCTGGGAATTATGATGAACCCAGAGGAAAAGCCCATTAAAAACAAGTAGTGTTGTATAGGTTATAATACATGGTTCAGTCAGAAAAAGATCTTAGCTTTTTCTCCATGGAAGTCATAGGAAACTGGATAGAAGGGGAGAAAGAGAAATATCTTACCTGTCTGAAAACTACTTTTTGGCATGAATGAACTGTTGCTATAGGTGATAAGGAAGAGTTTCTGTACTATTGAATGTAGACCCAAACGCATTAGCCTTTAGAAACCTCATGAAGAACATAAATTAAGTAAAATGTTATCTTCTGTTCTCTTTGTAGTCCCTGGGGGAGAGGTAACTCTAAAAAGTGAACTCAGACTATTGAGAGACTAAAAGAAATGTAGAAGTTTTCCCTACCGCAATACTTTGAATGGGGATGTTCACAACATCCAGAGCATTTGCTTCATACTGTCTGGAGATAGTTCATTCTTAGATTTGTTGTACAATTCGGAACATTAAACTTTAATTAATAGATTTTTTGGTATGAAAAAAACCCTTAGACGTACTCTACAAATAGAAATTGCTGTGATAGATTTAAATCAGTTAATTAGTGTATTTAAGTGGTCCCTATATATGGATACTGTGTTAACAAAATAGCTATTAGGGGAATTAATGAATTTTATTAGGCAACTTTAGAATATTCTATGAATTAAACTTAGATGTATAGAATAGTATTGATTTATCAGAATCTCCATGTGTTTTCCTTACCTACTTATATATTTGAATATACTTCAATCCTTATACTTAATACCTTATAGTGTATACATTCATCAGCTTGGTTAGATAAAATACTTCCTCTCTAGTATTGAGAGATGAAGACAATAAGTGAAATATGTTTTTTCCTTTAGAGCATATCATTGGGAACTATTTGTTTACGTATTCTACAATTATATTCCTCCATCTGTTAAAAAGCATCCTAGAACAATATAAAGCACAATATAAAAACAACTAAACATTGTTTTTTACTGCAAAGAAAGCAGTATAAAATATAGAAAAAGTGTAATTGTTTTCACCAACACAGTTCATTTCTACTCAGCCTGAGAAATTTATTTTTCTATGTTTTGTGTAACATAAATGTATAACCTGTAACTATATTGCTAACAAAAATTAGATCACTTTGAAGCATTAGTAGGGAAAGTTAATTAGACAGTAAAATGAGTTTACAACTAATGACTGAGAAGCCATGTTCCAACTCCCTGTGTAAATGCAATTTCATTAAATTGTTGTAGACTCTTTTCTGAAAATTTTTCCATATAACAGTTAACCCTGGGGACAATTAGGATCAGCTGAAACTTTTAGGTAACTGATTAATAATGCTGGAAAGTTGTTCTTTTCTATATGGACTAGAATGGGGGTCTGGACAAGGTATTTACAGACTAAAAGAGAAGAAAACACTGCAATCATTAGATAATGGAGGGCACAGGAATTCCTCCAAATATTTATTTTTGAAACTTGCAAAATTCTGATATTTCTATTCATATTCTATATATTTGGATCTGAATTTGTCTTGCTTCATGGTCTTTTAACCTCATCTTGATCAGCTGGAAAGACAGATCTTCATGAGTTGTTTACCACTTATAAAGTGAATTTCTAGTCTGTCAGTGTACATTTTCTGTGGTTGGTTTTGCAGATACTTTCTGGTAGAGGGAAAGAGGATTCAGCTCGGGGTTTTGGAAAGGCATGTTCGTTACAGGCTCTCCTTGCTCCTTATCTATCTCTGTTCAGGTATCGTGCTGCTTTCCTCTGGCTTCTCAGGCATCATCTTGTTGCTCAGTGAGCCATAGTCGTATCATTTGGCTATCACATTTGTAATCCAACACTCCTTTTCAATCCTATTCTCTTTCCGTAGGTAATTCTATCTCCCCAATATTAATTACTCAGACAGTCTTTCCTTTGCACACTACTATGTTTTATCCAGCCCACTTTGGACCAACTCTTCTCTTCTCCTGAGCTTTTTGCTCCAGTCTCATCATCTGGGCAAACTGTCTATATTAATCCCACCTCTTTGTTAGGCCTATGCAATCTTCTCTCAGTTTTAGCACATTTTCACAATTTCTTGATTACAGTTTCCTTACCTTGCTAGTACCAGCATCTGTCAGTTCATCCCTTGGTTAAGTAAGTTTTGATATCCCAGACTCTTCCCAGCATTTTTCACTGGCAGAACCGGGCAGAGTTCATGTTCTAAAGCCATAGCAGTGTTGGAGCTTGTAAAAGAACAGACCACAAAATATTTCTTTTCTAACAGATATGCATATTAGTGATAGTTTGCTTATTCTAACCACTTCCATTCTCAGAAACAGCTGAACAGTTTATCTGAGGATTACCCAATAATTTTGGCCTGAAGATGATATCTAAAATATAAAATTTCAGACCACTGGTGCAGTTTGATGGATTCATAAGGAACTGAAAATAGTTCATTGTAAAAGACAGTAATCATTTATTTTACTGTAGTGATATCAATTCTGCCCATAGTATATAATCACAAAACACTGAAGCAGATTATATATCCTCCCAAATACAAACACATAAGCAGTGTTCTTTGAAGAGTGATGTGATTCATGAGAGGTTTACCAAAACTGTTAGCAATGTTTAGTTTTATTATGAAGTACACACATCTTGTTTCAGTCTCCAACAAGGCAGTAAAACCACCTATGGAAGTTTAAAGGTTGACTTCTATGAAGCTTCTTGAGTAAAACAAATGAGATGACTGAGATTCATAACATGAGCAGGTTGGGATTCTTTCCCTCTAACTAAAACCACTAAAACAAATGTCTAGTGTAAGCTGATACTATAACATCCCTCAGTAATCAGCAGAGAGAGACAGTATCTAGTAACTCATCCTGTTTACCCTAGACACCTAACCGAGGAAGTATCAAGTCACACTCTAGCAAACTGCCTGTAGATATAGCCTACATAAGCCTAAATGTCTACATTATGATAGCTAATAAAGTGAGATGAATCCTACTCTGAGAATATAAGATGACAGATTTATGTTTATACTTTATTGAAAGAGACTTTTTATAACACTGAGTTATGTCTTTGAGTTGTGACAATTAATAATAGTCATATATTCCTAGGCAATTTCTGTATTCAAAGATATGTTATTCTAATGCTATAATTTAACAAAAGTATTTCATTTGCAAATGTTCTTTATCAAGGTACACAGTCTCTCCCACTAAGGGATTTGTGTCTGCTAGATATTCAGGAGTAAAACTGCTGGGACTACAGAAGTGTCATTTAGCTGGAAGAAATGAAATGCTAAGTATGAAAATGGATTGTGGTTACTCATTTGTTCTGAGCCTTGCAGGAAACATGTCTATATTCAATACTGTACTTACTTGGGGTGACCCAGAATATAATATTTGTGCATTTCTTCACCTGTGCAAGTTAAGATGCAACTAAACCACCAGAGAAGTTAAACTAGACAGAGAGACAGTAGCAGATTGTGAAAATCACAAAACTAATGGAAAATACTCTGTCTTCATAATTCAGTGGGATTTTTTATGATAGCAACCTGTACATGTGAAAAACTGCATACATTTGTTTTCAATGATTAGCCATGTGAGATTAGTCTTGTAAAGCTGGCAGAGTCTTTAAAGGCATGTAAAAAACTGAAGTGATAGAAGTCTAGGGGTGGTTGCCTTCCCTCTCTTTAACAGTTTGCAGATTTGCAGTCTGACTCCTTGAGAGCAAGTATCTAGGGAAGAAAAAGCACTGTTAAATGCTACACCAGTATTAATTTAAAAATAGCTCTACATCATTTCATGCTAGGTATTAATCTAACTCTTCTTTAATTTTAGGTGTCCATTATAACTGATACCAATAACATTGATACAAGCACAAACACAAAACATGGTGATTGTTTTGAAATATGCAATATCAAATGTTTCTGTTTACAGATAGACATGTTATAGTTCAAACAAAAAGCATGTTTTATTTGCTTTGGAAAATGCTTATAAATCACTGTATGCAAAGTTCTTCTGTAAACACAACACAGGCTGCTGTATTCTTACAATACAGCAGGCACAGTCAAGAATGCAGTCTTGTGAGACCAGAAAATTGAATTTATTTCAATATTGTTGTTTGATGTTACTCATGCTTTTCTGGGCACTGTTCTCTTGCTTGTCTCACTTGTGTTTTGATGGACACAGACCAGTCCAAAAATCAAGAGACCTGTCCAGCTGATGTTAACCATTTTAGGGAAGGAAGCTGGATGTCAGCAGGAAGACTAAAAGGGCAGTTGGTATGGGATAACTATGGCTGCTGTAGGGCCCTTGGTCAGAGGTAACCATTGAAAATCACACAAATGCACCACAACTGGCCTTACTAGCTGGAATGAATAAGAATTATTAAAACCATTTCTGCCCAGACTCCTCATGATAGCGGTATCTATTCACCATGAAATAAAGCTCCTAAATTTGTTCTGATAAAACAAGAATATTAATTTCAAAGATCTAAGCACTTCAGACTTTAAAAAGTTTATGTAAAGTAGCTGTTTACTCCCCTAAATGCGTAGATTTTTGAACAGGTAACTCTGTATCAGACAGGACATCATTTGTCTGTTCTATTCATCTAAGAGCCAAAGTACAATGCAATGCTCAGCAAATACAATAATTCTCAAAATACAGACTACAATGCCACTGAAAACATGTTATTGAAAATGCAGAGTAATCCTACTTTTCTGGAGATGTATCTCCACACAACAGCAGAAATGATGACTACGGACATCACTGTGTTGGCTAAGGACAGGCATACCACAAAGAGAACCAATCTCTCATCTTAAGAGACAAGGTATTTCCTCAGGTCCTAGCTGAGAAACTTCGCTAGGCTGATTAAGTTCAACAAGGGCAAGTGCAGGATCCTGCACCTGGGGAGAAATAGCCCCCCACACTAGTACAGGTTAGGTGTTGACCTACTGGAAAGCATCTCCACAGAGAAGGACCTGGGACTCCTGTTGAACAACAGGTTAACCATGAGCCAGCAATGTGCTGTTGTTGGCCAATAGTTGTCTTGGGGTGCATTAAGAAGAATGTAGCCAGCAGACTGAAGGAGGTTCTCCCCGCCTTTACTCTGCTGTAGTGGTGCCACATCTGGAGTACTGTGTCTAGTTCTGGGCTCCCCAGTTCAAGAGAGATAGAGACCTACTGAAGACAGTCCAACAGAGAGCTATGAAGATGATTAGGGGACTGGCACATCTCTCTTACAATTAAAGGCTGAGGGAGCTGGGACTATATAGCCTGGAGAAGAGAAGATTGAGATGGGATCATATCAATGTTCATACCTAAAAGGCAGGGGTTGAGAGGATGGGGACAGACTCTTCAGTAGTGCCCAGTGATAGGATAAGGGGCAATGAACACAAACTAGAACACAGGAAGTTCCATCTAAACATGAGGAAAAACTTATTTATTTTGAAGATGACAGAGCACTGAATCAGGATTCCCAGAGAGGTTGGGGAGTTTCCTCAACTCATTTGTTAAGTATGTCCTGAAGTGCTTTTCCAAACTGGGGTTTAGGCACCTGGAGTTAAAAAAGATATATTCAGAAAGCTCTTCAAGGTAAGAGGAAGGAAATAACACTACACATTTTCACATGCAAGACAATTGTTAAACTAGGCTTCCTGCAGATTGTCCAGCACCTGTGCCCTCCTAAAACTAATCCTTACTTCCTTCCCACATTCCTCTGTGGCCTGATTAATTTTTTCAAATTTTCCAGTTCTGTTTCCCTGCTTGCAGTCTGTACCCTCACCACAAACAGTCCTCATGAACATGCCATCTCCAGCTCTTCCCTGCTCTCTTACCAAGGAGGAAGGCACCACAGTGCTGTGGCTGGTTGGAATGACTGTGCCGACTCATCAAACTGCAGCCTAGCTGAGCAGCTCAGCCCTGAATTCAGATTTGATTCTCTTTCTTTCACAGATTCCACTCCTTCTTATAATTACATATGAACATGTCACTACTGCTTCTTAGCTGTCTATCACTAAATCAATAAATAGCATAGCAGCAGTAGAGAGAAGATAAGATACTTAGCCAGACTGGAAGGCTGCTAGGATGTAAGACTGTTAGGATGCCATATTTGCTCAAACACATCAGATTAAAAGATTACTTACAGAAACTATTTATTTCTCAGCTACTTCAGTGAAAATTAAATTTTTATTGCTCATTTGGACATGACAATAGAGAGCTTGAATAAAACATGACAGTGATACAGTAGATAAAGATAAATACTGTCCCACTGAAAACCATTTAGAAAAGTTGCCTAGGAGACTTAGTGAGACAAGCCTACCCTGATTCTCTATAGGACTCCTGACACCACTCAGTTTTAGTATACTGAAATTAATCACTGAAATTAACCACTGACACCTGCCTACTACATTCATAGGTGCATCAATCTTGATTGTTTCCTCCTCAATTGGTATTATGTGAACACTGACTCATAGAATTGTATCACCATTTACATTGACTGTTAGTTCTCATTTCAAAAAAACAGGTGCAAAGCATACCCTAAATGTTCTGAAATGTACTTTTAAGTATAAATAAATAATATATGTAAATATCCTGTATACAGGGATAACATAACTTCAGGATTTACCTGGAAGATGAGTTAACACTGTCATGGATGTAAGAGGAAGGGACTAATATGAAAAAGAAATAATCTATGTATATGGATTCTAAGGCTGAATCTATTATGCATGTCCAGAAAGTGATGAACAAGTCCAAAGCTGCTATCCTGATAGATCTTACATGTTACATTTTATAACCATCTGTAAAAGATATTTTAAAGATTCCAAGGAAAGCAAATAAAAATGCTTATATTTACTGTGAAGTTTGCCATACAGACTAACTGAAGTAATAAAGCAGTGCACTTTATGATGTACTCAGGTGCTAATACCATCATCTATGCAGCAACTGAATTAACAAGAGATTTGTTTCTGTTGGTACCGAGGTAACACATGTCCTGCAGTAGGTATGTTTGTATCACCTGAGAAGGAAGAATGTAAGTGAAATTTCATCTGTCTTTGCCCTGGGATCTGGCATATTAGTTTTGAAACTTAAGGAATTAAACTCTACCTTTCAGTATCGTCATCAGTCAGCAGTGAGTGAGATAGTTGCTCTTGTTTTTTTTATCTGAATCATAGATTCATAGTATCAACAAGGCTGGAAAAGACCTTTAAGATCATAGAGTACAACCATTAACCCTACTCTACCAAGTCCACCACTAAGCCATATCCCCAAGCACCACATTTACATGGCTTTTAGACACATCCAGGGGTGGTGACTCAACCACCTTCCTGGCCAGCCTGTTCCAATGCCTGACAACCCTCTCAGTGAAAAAATTTTTCCTAATGTCCAGTTTAACCCTCCCCTGTTGCAGCTTGAGGCCATTCCCTCTTGTTCTGTCACTAGTTACTTGTGAGAAGAGACCAGCACCTACCTCTCTCTACAATATCCTTTCAGGTTGCTGTAGAGAGCAATAAGGTCTTGCCTCAGACTCCTTTTCTTCAGACTAAATATCCCCAGTTCACAGAATCATAGAATAATAGAATCGTCTAGGTCAAAAAAGACCCATGGGATCATCATGTCCAACCTTTCCCCCAACACTACATCTAAGTGATTCTTAAACACATCCAGGGATGGCGACTCAACCACCTCCCTGGGCAGCCTATT